>JAQMYL010000018.1:5135128-5147822 GCA_030014365.1 Clarias pachynema | reverse complement strand
TATTTGTATTATTTTTCATTTTCATTCATTTATTTTTTACTCAGTAGCAAATATGATTTAAAATGTAGTGAAGTACACTACTTTAAACAAAACATATTTTTTAAAAACTACTTTAAAAAGTAGAAGTTCACAAAAAATCTACTCAATTACAGTAATGCGAGTAAATGTAATTCATTACTTTCCACCTCTGGTCATCAATAATGATTCTCTTGAAGAAACTTTCACTTCCTTAGAGTATTGTTAAAAAATTTTGTCTGCAGAAATCTAAACATTTCTGTTTATGGTCTTCCATGAGTTGTTTCGACACCAGCTACACTCTCAGATCACAAAAACTATCATCTGTCACAAGTGGCGTGCCTATTTTTGCTCTCACCGCAGTTACAAATGAACTGATGTAACACGTTCACACCTGCACAGCAGTGACTGGGGAGAAAGTAGCCTTGAACTGAAAGCTCTGATAAGACAGAGGTTTTAATATAACCAGAGTGCGGAAATTTTTTTGTACATAGAATGAATAACCAGACTGGTTCCAAATCAGACCAACACTGTTCAACTATGACACCGAAAAAAACCAACAACAACAGCAAAGGATATGACTTGAAATTATTATATATTTAGGGATTTTTACAATTATTGATCGTACAGATCTAGATTATCATACAAATACAATAATTAACGTACATCTGGCATCAATGGGTTATAATGTCACAGAGATACCAAAAAGCTGACAGTGCTGAAGAGATCCATGTTATGGTAAGCTTACGCATGTTCTCTGATTGTTACAAAGCCATGACACTATGAACTTTTTTCATAAATGCTCAGTAATCACCTCCTTATACACAAAATCACGATGTCTATGCTTATAATGTTTTATGGTAAATGTAAAAGTTTTATATATCCATTATTAAATTGAAAATAAATATAAGGCTGTGATTTGGCTTGCAGATGGCACCACTATCAGTGACTGTTTTATAATTAATCAACACCTTCTGACCAAGCAAATACAAGAATATTGAATACAGTGTTGCTGTATAAAGTTTAACAATGAAACACACTTGTGTCTGTACGATATTTTGTTTTGACACATTTCAGTGTTATGCAGTTTACAGAAAGACATATGTTTGAAATGTTTCAGTCTGGGTAAGTTTCAGATCAGCTATGAACAATACACAATACACACAAAAACCTCTTTCAGGTATCATTTCCTCGCCCTGACTTTACACATGACATCATTTAACCAAACCAAAACTTTTTTTCCTAGTAACATTTTATGGCTTCAGTGTATAGTATAACTAAATGTCAGAATGATTAGGAATCATGTGTTTTGTGACGTACCTTGGACTTCGTGCGTTTGCTGGCAGTGCCGGAGCTGCTCCTTGAGGCTCGGTATGACTCGTATACCTTCCTGCTGATGAAGGTGTAGCAGATGGCCATTAAAAACAGAGTCCCCCAAAACACCACCTGGCAAAAGTAGTTAAAGCCCTCGTGCCAGCGCAGGCCTAGCTCACTCTTCAAGCTGCTGCATTTCAGCTTCCCACTGCGACCCACAGAAAACTCACGGTTACTCAGGATCATGTTAGGCAGCGCGAAAGCCACCATGACAGACCAGACCCCTGCGCACAATGCTTTACCCACACCGACCCGCTGCAGGGCGCACTTTCCGAACGGACGCACGATTTTCAGGTAGCGGTCCAGGCTGATGAGACCCAGCAGCAGGATACTAATGTACATGATGGTGTAGAAAAGCACGGCCGTGTAGCGGCAGTAGATGGCCCTCAGTGTTGCTGAGCCTATCCCCGCATCCGTTAAAACTTTTATAGGAATAGTGAGCGTCATGAGCAGGTCAGCCACCACTACGTTTTTCAGATACACAACAAACGTGGTGGTGCTGTGGATCTGAAAGAAGATCCAGGCAGCTAGGCAGTTGAGAATGATGGCAGTGAGGAACAGGACAGAGTACAGGCAGGGGAAGAGGACTGAGGTGATACTGGTGTCCAGCTTGCATGACATGGAGAAGTTCTGCTGACTGACATTCATCCTCACGTCTCAGCTTTGACTGAAAAATACAAGTGCATGATCCAAAAATATGTTTTTTTATCACTGCATATTACTTAGTTGACATTCATTACTTGAAAGTTAGATAATCATTCAATTAAATTTCTTTTCTGAAATACATTTAAAAACAAACTCTAAGCAAAGGTCGGCACGGTAGTATAGTGGTTAGCACTGTTGCCTTGCACCTCCAGGGTCCGGGTTTGATTCCTGGCCAGGCTCGATTTCTGTCTCTGTATGCATGGAGTTTACATGTTCTTCCTGTGCTTGGTGGGTTTCCTCCGGGTACTCCGGTTTCCTCCCACAGTCCAAAGACATGCAGATTAGACTAACTGTCGTTCCCAAATTGCCCTAAGTGTGTGAGTGAGTGCGTGTGCCCTGCGATGGATTGGCACCCTGTCCAGGGTGTACCCTGCCTCGTGCCCTAAGGTTCCTGAGCTAGGACCTGGCCCCCCATGACCCTGAATACAGGATAAAGCGGTATAGGTGATGAGTGAGTAAAACAACAAAAGACAGGGTAACAAAACAAAACACACTAAAAGGTAATAAGATATACAAAGTATGTTGTTGTTGGTCTTTTGGCTGCTCCTGTTGAGGGGTCGCCGCAGTGGACCCACAGCTTGGACAGGTTTTTACGCCAGGTGCCCTTCCTGACACAACCCTACCATTTTATCCAGGAGAGTCGCGTCAGTAAGGGCACCTGACATAAAACCTGTGCCAAGCTTGTGTGTGAACTGGATGGTTTATCTCTGCTATTTGTATGCCAGGGTTCCAATATCATGTGCAATATTAGTTCCCACTGTTGCTATGTACAATTCTAGATCAGAATCTGGTTCTGCCATTCTTATTGGTACTGGTTGTTGCATTCTCATTTTGCTCCAAGGTTTCAGGGGGCCTGAAGACTATACCATGAGGTGGGGTACATCCTGGATGGGGTGCCAATTTATTGGAGGGTACACACACATAAACACTCACAGGCTCATTCACACACTAGGGGCAATTTGGAAACACCGGTTAGCCTAATCTGCATGTCTTTGGATTGAAGTACTCGGAGGAAAGCTGCCAAGAGAACATTTCGTTGGATTGGGAATCAAACCCGGACCCTTGTCTTATCTTATCTTATCTTATCTTATTTTAAATTATCTTATCTTATTTTATCTTATAATAGTGACAGTGGGAAGGTTAACAGTAATTTATTATAATTTATTATATTATATATAAATAAACATGCCATAAACATCTCTAAATAATTAAACATGCTACTCTTCACAGCAAAGTTATTTCTTAGTCAAATCTGAGGGTTGAATAAAAATAGCCTGGAGAGTCTGCTTAATAACCATTATGAGGGCTTTAGACTGCAGTTACTCTGATAGAACTGAAACTACCACAAACAATTCTCTTTGCATGTCTATATTAGTGCACTGTTGTCCTCAACATGGACTTCATGGTAAAAAAAAAATTGGATTTACTTATGGTTGTGTGTTCTGGTATTACTCAAATGAGCATGGGTTTGTTTTAAGTCTAATTCTTCTTAACGTTTCTTCCTGATGTCATCTCTGGGAGTTTTTCCTTGCCATCATCACTTCCGACTTACTTATTAGAAACAAACTGATACGGCTATAGATTTATGTATATTTATATTTATTTAATTTCTGTAAAGCTTCTTTTTGAAAATGTTTCTTGTTAAAAATTGTATATGAAAATTTAATTGGAATGAATATAAAATGATGTACAGTATTTATTTTTTGGGGGATTTTTCCCAGATTTTCTCCCTAATTTAGTCGTATCCAATTGCTCCCCGTCACTAGGGGGCTTCCACATTAAGGCTACTACTAACACTCAGTTGGGAGGGCCGTAGACTATCATTTGTTTCCTCCGAACCACAAGATGCCTGCCGACCACATCTTTTTGAACTGCTCGCTCACGTTGGGGGTGGCGTAACATATCGGAGGATAGTGCTATCCGCTCCTTCCGCTTTCGTGAGCTCACAGACACCCCTGATTGGCTGTAGAGCCGTGATTAATGTGGGAGCACTAAGTACCTCTCATCCCTCCCCTCTGAAAGGGCTCGGCCAATCAGCTCTCTCTAGACCTCCGGCTGCGAGAGGTTACAGCATCACTCGGCAATCAAACTTGCGATCTCCGGATGATAGGGCAAGCACTTTACCACTTAAAGAAAACAAAACAGAGTCCAAAATACAGCCTTGGAGTAATTCTTGGGCAATAGGAGATAAAGATGATGTGTATTTAGAATTAAACTTCAGTTATTTGTCACATGTACCATACAATACAGTAAAATTATTATTATTTTTGTCATATTCAGCAGATAGGGTTAAGGTTCTCGCTCAAGGACTCAACAGAGGCAGCTTGGTAATGCTGAGGATTGAACTAATAACCATCTTTGAGTTTTAACCATCTGAGCCACCATTGCCTGTCCGGATGTAAAATGATGTTATGTTAGGTAGGATGAAAACCAACGTAATGCTTTATCCTGAACTCTGGACTTCAAGAATAGGATTGGATATTGTTTCTTGTGAAATAAAAACTGTGGAGTGTATATTCCTGCTGTCCTGTATGTGAACATATATGATATATAACTTTTCTTCCTCCCATTTCCTCCCATGCCATTAGTAAATAATAACCCACATGCAAGGCAAACAGAGTAAAATTAATTATTAAATTAAATAATAAGTCGCACATGGTAGATAAACCGAAAGAATTTGAAACCTCTATCTTATAACAATACAAACTGTTAAGGTACATGTATACAAAAACACTTATACGCTTTATATACTGTAGAAATTCCACTGTGGGGGAAGAGAAAGGCTGTAAAATGGGTCAACATCTGCATCATACCCACACCGCAAAACCACATCGAGCAAACAACTTCAAATGGCAAAGAAAGGGTTACTACTGTAACAACACATTATAGCTTATAGCTACTGTTTCCACATTTAAAATTTAAATGCAACATAATTCTGATACATTTAAATGGTATTTAAGAAATGACAACTATGTTTTTAGTAATTAACAATTTTATATAAAAGAATACATGTGCATTTGTTACCTGTTGTGTAGCATGTTACTAAACTAGTTCTACTGATGTACTGTACTATACATAAACATGCAAAGTAAATAGACACCCATAGTTTTTTTTAATTGTTTTCAAATTTACCAAAATTTGTTGCCCAGTCAAGTTTGTTGATTTTATTTATTACTTTATTTTTAGATCAGAATATAACCTTCTTAAATCTTAAAGCATGCTCAGAAGTGAAACGTCCAAAGAGGACACACTGTTGGTCAATCTGAGGGCGGCCTGACCCGGCCCCAAATAACTAGAAATTTTTAATTCCTCTTGTAAACGTAAAGGTAATTCATTCATTTATTTATTTATTTTAAAAAAGGTCAACCGTTAATAGAGTCACAACCTGATCGACCTGTGCCCTCTGAAAGACATTTCACCTGGGTGAGTTGTAGTACTTAAAGGAAAGTCAGCAAAGTATTAATACTGTATTACTCGCTAAACCATACAAGCTCAAAAATTTAAGACATTTTCTCACATAATATTTTCACAAAACTAACTGGTGGTTAGGTGAAATGTGTGAGACCTTGGTCTGGTTCACAACACCCAGCCTCTGAGGAATGCGTTTTGCGTAACACATTGCACTTGTAGAGCTAATCCCAAGCCATAACAAGAAGGTTGCATCATGATCGGCATATGATGAAAGTCCTGAACCAAATCAGATACTGTATGTGGAAGGGCATTTCTGCTGTGACGACCCCTAAAGGGAGAAGTTGAAAGTAGAACAACATTTTATCATAAAACTATCAGTGTCTATTTACTCTGCATGTCTTTGTGCACACCAGCTTGAATTTTACTGACAAAATAGTGAAAAGTTTATTTAACAATAAATTTTAAAGGTAATATTGCTCCATGTTTATATCATTTGTGATATAATGTTCAAAAGACACTCCAGTTACAAGCCAAAGCGATAAGGCAGATGGGTCACCATGGTCCTTTCAGGTGTCATATGGAAATTAATAAATGTGACACAAATGTTATTTATTCATAATATTGTCCCTTCACTTTATTTATTTATATTTGTTTGTTTATTTATTTGGGTAATATGTGTTTAATTTCTTGTGGTAATATATGTTTAATTATGGCTCCTATTTCATTTAATTTATAAGTGCACCATGTTCAAATGCCATTCCAGCTACAAAACAAGGCACTAACCAGGTGAGTCACATGAATATAGAGTAAAGGTGCATCATAAACCCTCAGCAGCACTGAGAACATTGCAGTTTGTCTTGCATGGCATGGTCCTTCCTGAGTTAGTGTATAAAGCCCAGGTTTCATATGGAAATGAATAAATGTGACACAAATGTTATTTAATCCATAATATTGTCCCTTTGCATGCTGTGAATATATTTATTTATTTATATGACTTTTATTTATAATAGAGCCACTGCTAGATTTGAATAAAAAATTGTACGCTGTAATTTTTACGACCTCCGACTATGAAAAACAAAAGACGTTCTTAACCTGGCATTCCTAGTCAGAAACTTCGGATGTTTGCTCAATTTTGTCACAGAAGTGTCATCAGGTCCGCTCACACTATCCCCAGTAACACTATTACAAGGTGACCTGTTTATTATACATGCATGACTGCACAAAAAAAAAAAAAAAAAACATTCCTGTCTTACATAATTCAATAAAAAATGCTGAATACAGCTATTATTTCCGCTACTGTTCTGCATCCTCCCGATTCACACGGTGTGCTTTAAATGTCATAATGATTTAAAAATAGATATTTTTAAATAATATTATTTTTATTTTTATAAATTTTCATTTTTAAATATATTTTTAGAGAAAGCAGGACAAAAATATGTATATATATATATATATATATATATACTGTATATATAAGATATCATGTATAGATTTAATTTAATGTGTGTTTAGTAGTGGCACTGTAATTTCTTTATAAAACTCAGATTAGTAGAGACCTTATATAAAATAAATACAAGGTTAAAATGATGTGAAGAAACTACATGAATACAATAAAAAACAATAGATTTTGGACAAACATAGAGTAGATAGGACAATTTTTTTTTTTAACTAGTACTTTTCATAATAGACCTTTAAAAGCAAGGAGCAACCTGAAAATCTGTTTTAAAATTTTTTATCCAAACAATTATTTACATAAATACAGAAAAACATATAGTTTTAAATTATATCATATGCATTAAACTATACTCCACATAGATTTATGCATATGGAACTTATAATATAAATACTAAAAAAATTTAACAAAGTGAAAATAATTCATGAAAAACTTTCAGTATAGCAAATCCTAAGTATTCTGAGATAGGGACTTACCAGCTGCTTTAGGAGAAGTAAGAAATACTTCTGTTTTTTTGTTCCCCAGCTGAAACTGCTACATGAAGATCAGTAAAGATCTGAGACCTCCCATTCATGCTTTGGCTGTATATCTCTGTGTTTGTAGCCAGTATATGCATGCACATACATACATATGCAAACATTTCACACACAGACACAGACACAGACACACACACACACACACACACACACACACACACACACACACACACCCACACACACACACACACACACTTGTTTTCTCTACTGGTGCCCTCTCAAAGCCTTCCTTTCACGTCACAATACATCTGCCATTTCAGTGCCAGGGTGAATATCCCCATCCTGTTCCATTTCCTGTCTTTTGTCTCCTTGTGGCCCCTGTCCTGCCTCATGCCTAACTTTATTTACTCATTTGCATACGTTTCAATAGTCTAAGAGGGGATAAATAATGCTGCACAACAATGCACCATGACGTCTTTTCAACAACTGTCACTATGTCTTGGAAACAAGGGCGTGTACAGTGCATGCATCTATATTGTAGATGCGCTTCTAACTGTCTGGAAAGAGAAAGAGTCGTTCGGGTGCATGCATAGAGAACGGTTGTGCAAGCTGATATCTCTAACTCACACAGCTGTTTGTGGTCAGCTGCAACCATCACAGCCAGCACAACCAACACAAGGCACGCACCCCGTCTCTGATCTAATTTGTGTACGTATTTATATGTTTATGTGTGTGTGTGTGCATGAATATGTGTGAGGGAGATACTGTTCATTCTGATAAAAAAAAAAAAGATGTGACAAGTACATTTTCTATTTGTAGAATTCAACAAATGTACGGAAACACACTATCAAACTTTCACTTCTATTATCACCTGGATTTGCTGCGATTTTTCAAATTCTCGACTTGATTCTCCAATGGTTGTCAGGTGTTAAGGCATTTCCTATAATGGTTGTTCTGATAATCGTTTCTGCTTTAAATCAAAATTAGTTTCAATGCGTGGCTTCTAAAACGCCATTGTATCCATTACATTGGGTGTCTCAAACAACTAAAGCCCATTAACAAATGAAACATTTGCTGTTATTTAATACATTAAAGCAGATAATCGTTGACACGATGAAACTTTCTGTAAAGATTTTATGGAAGCACTTTTGTAAATCTGCAGCTTTGATTTTTTTATTACATAAAAGTCTTTAGGACATTTCCTGATAATAGGGGAAATCAGTTTATAGCTGATATACTCCATCCATCCGTCTAGTTACCTCTGTAGTCTGAAAAGGGACTGTGAAGGCCATTGGTGACCGTTGTATCTATTCCCATTTTTGCATCCATGGTAGAACCTCCAGTCAACATTCACAAGCGCCTTCACACAATACGGGGCAATTTGGGAGCACCAATTAGCCTAATATGCATGTCTTTGTACTGTGGGAGGAACCCGGAGCACCCAGAGGAAGCCCACCAAGCACTGGGACCCGAGGCGGGAATTGAACCCTGGAGGTGCAAGGGGACAGTACTAGTGGTTAGCCACCATACCGCCATAGCTGATATACAGTGATGTAACTAATAACATACTAACTTGCTTCACTGGTATTTAAAAAAATTACAATAACTATAAACTGATACAAAGCATTATGGATTGATCTTTAATAAACACCACCACCACTACTACTACTACTACTACTCATTCATTCATTCATCTTCTTTACCGCTTTATCCTCTATTCAGTGTCGCGGGGACCTGGAGCCTATCCCAGGAGGCTTAGGGCACAAGGCGGGGTACACCCTGGACAGGGTGCCAATCCATCGCAGGGCACACACACATACGCACATTGTCAACTACTACTACTACTAAAAATAATAATAATTTATACATATAATAAAACTGTAAAGCTGGTGTGTCTGTACACTGAAGACATTTGCAAAAAATCATTTGTGGGTATGTAAGATGAGTAATAGAAAAAATCAAGATGGTTTTTGGATTTTTTTTTGTCTGTCGGTCTGTTTGTGCACGCATCACATAAAACCTACTGAACTAATTTTAAAGAGGGTTTCACAGGTGTATTGGGCAAAGCTTGAGGTAACATATAGACTTTGTTTCATCACACTCTGCCTACGGGAAGAGAAGATATGCTACTTAATTTGAAATTTAAATGGAAACCACCTTTATATAAAAAAAAGTCGACCTTGAAAAAATCATTAGTTCATCTCAAAATTCAACAGGTGGCGCTGTGCGTTTTTTAATATGTGATTGTGCACTTGAAATCCACGCGAATGAAGTCACGGGCACATCTAGTAATAATAATAATAATAATTTCTTACAAGAGAAATGAAACCGGACATGAGAACATGATGTCATGAGAAAATGCCTTAGCTCACCGTTGGTTTTCCCTCCCTATAACAGCACACTCACGTATCATCGCTCATATATAAAATGAACTGGACAAACTGTCCATGATGTCACCTGTAGATTTTCTGAAGAGTTTTGAAGAGTAGAGATACGACATGAATAAAATTCTACATAAATCCAGGAAAAATTAATAAACACAATAACATCTATATTAATAAAAGAAAGGTTTTGTCTGTAAATTGGTCAGAACTCACTCTTTCAATGATAACTTTGGGTTTGACACAAACAAGTGTCAGAAAAATCTGTCTTTATGTCTGTATATCTGTATGTCTGCCCAGCCAGCTTTTGTTACAGCATCACACAAAACTGGATGCACAGAATTTAATGAAACTTTGCCAGTAGTTAGGTCTTTGCCTAAGTTAAACCCACACCATAAATGGAATCAAAATGGTGAGCACAAGTGGTGTTATGAGCAGTTATGTGCCAGATAACATTATAGCATCTAGAACTTTTTGGACTAATATATACATTTTTTATCTTGACGTGGGCGTGGCTATACACGTCACTCAACACAGCCAATCAACAAGATAATTTACCATGTACAGACGGTATGTGGAAGACACAGAAACGGAAGGTGCAACAAGTAGACTATGAAAACTAAACCTTCAAAGATGATTGGATAGATCAATGTATGTTTATTCTTCCTATGGAAGTTTAAAACCAGTTTGTCTCCTAGGTGCCTGAAACCATGGCTCTACAGGCAGGCACGTCCATGGGCTTCAATCTGAAATGATAATATCACTGATTAAATTAATGCTGATCATCTTACTTTTAGATTTAACCTTTTAACTATTTCTACAAACTCTTTTCCCGTCAACAACAGGTTTTCCGCTAGTATTATCTATAGTTATATTTGCAGTATAGTTAATGTAATAGTGGGTAACTCTGGTTGAGTTACTCACAGTCAGATCCATGGACTTGCACAAGGCAGGGTTAAAGTTGTGCACAAACTACTGCCCATTTGCTCCCCCTTGTGCTGAAGAGTACACTCTGGAGAAAAAAAAAAAGATAATTGTTTTATTTTTGCTGCAGAAGCTGCATAAATATGAGAAGCCCATAATCCAAATGAAATAAAATGCAATATGCAAAGATAGTGCCCCAAACAATGCACACCAGAAGAGTAAAATAGAAAAGACACACAGAATCACAAAGGGAGGACAAGGAGACAAGAAGGGAAGTTATGGAGATTGAGAGGGCAGGGGTAGATTTAACATTATAGCCCTCAAAGGTGAAAATTCCTACAGAATTTTTTCACATGGTTACCAAATCCAGATGGCATAGTGGTTAGCACTGTGATCTTGTACCTTTAGTGTTGAGGATTCGATTCTCATCTTGGGTCAATGTGCGTGGTGTTTGCATGTTCTTCCCATGCTTGGTGGGTTGCCTCCAGGTGGTTCTTCCTACAAAAAAAAAAAAAAGACTTGAGATGAGCTGATCCTGAAATGCAAGCTTTCAAGGAAAGGACATGGGAGCAGAACAGAGAGATTATCTTCTGATTAACAGATGTCACTTTATACCTAGCAAGACACGATATGGCCTTCTGGGGTAGTGATGAAAGCAGGTTAAGTTCAAACAGAGGACATTTCCTGAATCTGGTGCATTTACTAGCCCAATATGACAGGCTTCATCGTGTTTGAATGAAGAACAAGCAAGCATCATAAGAAAGACCAGGTGCCTCTCATTTCCAAAAAGGACACAAAATGACCTTGATAGAGCACTTATTATGTACTTGGAATAACTCATCCAGAAGGAAGTGATGAAAGCATCACGATTCTCATCGTTGTTTGGAGACCACTGATGTGTCGCATATTGAGCAGGCGGGCCTCATTCTCGACCATAAAGCAATGCTGTATTCAGCTCTGTGATGTCCGGACTACAACAGGATTAGCACTTAAAAACTTGGCGAAGAAAATCAACCAAAACTGGAAGATATCCATGGACAGGGATCTTATACTGTATGTGCATTGCCATGCTCATTGTTTACACCTGGCTTTGGTGGAGAGTCTAAAGCCAAGCTCTAAGTATACAGCAAATTTACTGAGATTGCAGAAACTGCAGAAACACTTTGCACTTTTGGTTAAAAAACTTTACACCTTTACTACGAACTCTCCAAAGCCACATGCATCATTTGTAGAGACACAGAAAGCCACAAATCCAGATCAACAAATCCTCGAGCTAAAGAAGCTCTCACCTCAGAAAGCTGGCTTACCTGGATCTGACGATGTGTGAGCAACTTGATGCACGTAGCTGGAGGAAAGGCAGAAATGTTTTCACACATACTGTACATCTCTCTGTTCTGGAAATTGCAATACCAGTGCTCAATTGTTTTCCAAGTTCTCTTGCAGGATGACCTGGATTTGACAGCTGCATAATCTGTTGCTAGTGGTGTCTGGGGCGAGTGAGGAAAGATAAGAGAAGAAAGATTTTCCATGAAGTCACAATAACATTGGAAGCAGGGCACATTGACATACGTGAAAAGATTCCAGACCAAGAAATGAGTAAACTACAAATTGGCAAATCGAGGGCCACCACGTCCAGACACTGGAGAAACTTGTATTTCCTGTCGCGCTACAAATTGAGACAGCAGCTTGTGAGGTGGCTCTAAGGTGAAGGGCATATCAGTGGCATCAACATGGCAGTGCACAGCTTAAATAACCAAGAGTGGATTGTGCAAGTGCTACGGTTTGCACGGGGCAGAGTCCAAACCAAACTGAGCTGAGAGTTTTTCACGCATCATACTAATGTCAAACAAGGACAGTTCAAGATCATCATACTGTACAGTATCTCATTTCCACTACACTGGTGCTGGTGCCAGGTGCCGCATTTACACTAGACAGGAGCTCAGCGGGAGCTGCAT
>JAQMYL010000018.1:5052953-5075347 GCA_030014365.1 Clarias pachynema | reverse complement strand
TGATACATGATACTCGGTGCTCGTAAACCAAGACAACACTCGTTTTTCAAGTCAAAATGTATTAAAAATCTTTGCTCATCTTGTGGAACACTCGTAAACCGCGTTACTCGTAATCCAAGATTCCACTGTATTTAGTTATATTTTCAAAAATGTAATCCGTTATTCAGACAATTTATGTAATTCGTGAGCCAGACAGCAGTCATTCCCAATCCGTTAGTGTGTGTGTGTGTGTGTGTGTGTGAAGTCGTCCTACGAACCCCGCCCCCGATAACTTGTCCCGCCACCTTCTGTTATTCCCGCTGTTATTCCCCTATCTCACCTATGTGGTTTGACTATGTGAGGCCTGAAACGTAATCACAGCACCAAACCTTGCGATGAATCGTGCGAAACCGGGTAGGTGAGATAAGGGTAGTAGTAGTTAACAGATTATAGGCCAAACTTCGCTGAGTGATGATGGTAGAATAATTATAAAGGTCTTAAGGTGACTAAAATAACATGCATGAGGAATCACAAAGAAGTTTTCATTTTCGAACTACAGTAGTTACTTTTTATCAGAAAGTAACGCTGTAATGTAACTGATTACTTTTTATTGACAGTAATTTTGTAATGTAATTAGTTACTTTAAAAAGTAACGTCCCCCAACACTGTTGATAACATGAACGTTCAAGTCCAGTAGAGATTGATAGTGACAAGATTTCACATTAACTAAAATGAATGTCGGGTAACATTAACATTGCCTTTTTTATTACTTTGGTAGCTTAACTAGCTAGTTGTCACCATTGCTACCCTATATAATGCAAGTTGGTGGCATGTTGGCTTAGGGGTTAGCACTGTCGCCTTGCACCTCTAGGGTCCAGATTCAGTTTCCTCCTCGGGGTCTGTGTGCATGGAGTTTTCATGTTCTCCCCATGCTTGGTGGGTTTCCTCCGAGTACTCCAGTTTCCTCCCACAGTCCGAAGTGCAGATTAAGCTAATTGGCATTCCTAAATTGCCCATAGTGTGTGCCCGTAATGTTGACCGGAGGTTCTTTCACACCACCATTGGCCCCCTCAGGCACCTAGTTGGACTGCAGGGTATCCTGGATGGATGGATTTATGTGTAAGTTTTTTTTTTTATCATTAGAACTGTGAAATTTTAACTTACAGTATAACCATAAATGAGAGTTGTTCGTTGAGTAAGTGCACATTAGAGGACAGCATCATTCGCTGCCCACCCACTGCTACCACATGGTACAGGCACATACCCAGACCCTTCACTCCTCTGTCCCTAAAGAACCATAACCACTGTATTGAGTTGCTTGGTTGGAGAATTGGAAACATCAGTTCAGAGAAAGAAGCGTTTTTTTCCCCCCCCCCTGGCTCCAAGAGAAAGGTGTACTGTTATATATTTAGTGAAAGACAAACAAAGTGTAGTCTATATTTAAACGTCTGAGTTTAACCCCTTGGGGATGTAATAATGAGATTGAGTTTGAAGTCTTGGCTAAACAACCCTAGGCCTCGGGGTGTCTGGGAAAGGTGCTGACCAGTCCATATGAGACTAAACATAAACTATCATCTGCAGCCCATTATACAGAACGGAACTTAATTTATAAAGGAAAGAAACTTGATATTTTTGATCTGAAAATATTCAGTGATTACACCATAGTACACATTAATTCAAATAAATGTTTCTGATTTCCAGTTTTGTGTTACTGTATTTCACATATGTGATGGAAACAGAAAGATGAATCCATCCGTTGTGTCTGTGTGGCCGAAGTGCAGATTTTCAAACACCCTTGTGAAATTCCAGTATCACTGAAGCGGGCAGGGTGAAAAACATCTAAAAGGGATGGAATGGGACAAGAAGACTAATGAAGAAAACATCCTAATGAATAGAGAGAGCAAAAATTAAAGCTTGGCCAATTAGAACATGCAACACATCACCATTAGGATTGATTAATTGTTCATTCAATTATGAATCAAGTACCTGAGCTTAGAATAGAACCAATGACCCTGGAACTATAAAGTGGCAACATGTGCTACTGTGCTGCATTTACAAAAATGTTCATGTTAAGCAAGCTCATCTCATTACATAAAAGGATTACAGAAATTAGAGTTTCTGACAGCCTTTGAGAAGTTAGTCAAAGTTTGTTCATATGGACCAGATCCTCTGCTGAAGAACAAGTATCAGATATGGCAGGCCTTAGAGACAGCCTCTGAGAGAAGTGGCCAAGCATTATTTTTCCATTTATGTGCTGTGTTGTAGCCAGCTGGAAGCCCAGGAAAATGCTCACTCCAAATGGGGGAATCCATAGGCCAGATGTAACCCAAGAGACAGTATGGATGCCTTTCACATACAATATAACAAACTAAAACATCTTTTTCTTATTTATTTATTTCTGTGATCAAACCTACAGTAAATCAACCAAGAAAAGCAAGATAATAAAAACAGCTAAGTATGGCCAAGCATTCACACAACTGATGTGACATCTAGATGACTTCCTAATATTTAAGACTCATTATTTTTTAATAACTATATAAGTCTTAATTCTTCAAATTTAACTTATAATAAAACTTTCATATATTTTATGTTTTGCTCCTAGGCAAACAAGGATTTCCAAATGCAAGCTCATAAAGTCTGGCTAATTCAGCCCAGATGAGCTCATCTTAATGAGCTAAGCTAACGATGTGGTTCCACCCTGCAGTCAAAAGTGCCTAGTTAGACCAAGTGCCACTACGTACAACTTTGCACTTGACACGAAAAAGTTAATCAATGTAGTAAAACAAAGGGGGAGCTGAATTACTGTTACACTAAAATATTATAAAAATCTTTTTGTGTTAATGTTGGAAAACCCAGATGGGTGATTTAGTTGTCTGGGTTTTGGTCTATTGAGCAAAAAGTTGTAAGTTCAAATCCCAAGTACCTTTGTAAACATGTAATTGTGAGTTACTCACGATTAAAACATCTACCAATTATGTATATTAGAGGTATCAAAAGATCTCAAGGAGTATTGATTTGTACAGCAAATTCACAGAAGCTTGCCAACTGCCAGGAGCCTGAAGACCCAATAGCTAATGACCTATATTTGAGTACAAACATAAATCACAGTCCTAAAAGTGCTGTGTATCTGACAAAATTTACGAGTGACTTGCTTTTGTAAGCAATATTACACTATCCCCAACTAATATTGCTTGATTGTTCTTGTGAACATATGCTAGCAATTTTTATGTCTAACAAATCAATTCCACATTCCAGTGTTTATGGAAAATACCTTTTCCAGCTTGGCTTACATATTTTCTGGACCATGTTTTGTCTCAAAACAAAATATAAAATCCTAAAATTCATACAGTAATCCTCGTTCATGGCCCAGCAGTAACTGTTAACTGTTGGAGAGTCAGTAAACTGCAGGCTAGAGATATGGACACATCTGTTTGGCCAAGTTTGAATATATTTTCTATGTTTTAGAACAATACCAGATTTTTTCAAAACTATGAAATAACATATGGCATTAGGTAATTAAGTAACAACAACAACAACAACAGCAACAATAACAACAGTCAGTTGTTATCTTAGGACATGAAGGTCAGCTGTTCTGGAACAGTTTTTGCAAGAATAGTTCATCAAGCATTTGCAAAACCCATGAAGCATCATGATGAAAACCTTCCCAGGAAAGCTAGACCAAAACTTACAGCTGCTGCAGAGAAGTGCATTTAGAGTTACCAGCCTCAGAAATTGCCAATTAATATACAACACCTTAGATTAAAGCCATTATGAAGGCTTTACAGAGCATAAGTAGGTACATCTCAATATTAACTGTTCAAGGGAGATTACTGAATATTTGAGATGCCTTCAGCAGTGTTTTACAATGTAGAAAGAAAGAAAAATCAGGAAAGACCATTGTGTTAGAAGGTTCATTCAAACATTTGGTACATTTGGTTTAATTTAGTAATATTACTTTTACCCTTAAAAGTCTACTTTATAAAATGAGCCAGGTTATGAACTCACAATGTGGAAAGAAATAAGAATCAGGAAATACCATGGAATTAGAAGATGTGTCCAAACTTTTAGAGTATATATATTTGAGGGGCATTCAAGTCAAACCAGGACTTATGATTGTACAGAGCAGTAAACAGTTACAAAAGTACAATCAACCTTGATTTCTCTATATAATCCACTGCTACACTAATGCACTTATCCCAGCGTTTCACTTTTGCGTACATACCAACAAGGTAGAAATTGTTTTTGTCAGTATGCTGGAACCATGATCAGACTGCCTATTTCACATCTGGAATGCTGACCTTACATTAACTTCTTTGATGGCCCAAACATGTGGAAATGGATTGGAGCAATGGTCAGGACCTTACAGGGATGTGACAGTAACTGTAACCTAAGTTTCTGTTATGTGCCAGTGGTGCAGACAGTATGAGGTGGTGCATTGTCTTATAAAAATAGAAGTTATCTGTCAAGTTATTCATCAGTTTTCAAGGATCAGGTGTTCCACTCACTCAAAATTCATGGGAAAGACTGCGGTGGGCTCATGTATAAAATACAGTTTACATACCCAAATGGTTGTTCTTGTTGTTCCTTTCTTTTTAAATTGATCTTAGGAATCATATCTGAAAATCTTATCTGGCCTGAAGATACAGTATACAGGTAAATCGTTTTTATTATTATATCTTTCTTATATCTTAAGTGCACATTGCCCAAAGTTGAAAATGCAAAAAAAAAACATGTGAAATATAAAAGATACATAAATATGAAACACAGATTTAATTATGCCCGAAAATAATTCAAAAGTCATTCACATAAGTGACAAAAAATATTGATTCTTTAATAAAATATAAGAATGAGGCCACTATCCACGTTTACTCATCTATACTATCAATCACATAAAAAGTATTATATTTTTCTCCCCCAAAATATATTAATTCAGTCTTAAAATGTTATAGCTTGCAAATATTTTACATGAATGTAAACTGTACTACACAAAACACTGAAAAAATAGGTAATCAACTTCAGCTGCTCACTATATATCATATAGGCAATAAAGTTTAGAGAGCAATTAAAGCAGAGAAATCTCATATACAGTATTCCAATAACAGCTCTGTATGCTTTAACACCTGAGGTTAGTACAACATATCATACAGCTTTAATACACATGATTCACATCATACACTTCACAGCCTTGTCTCAAATTATTTTTTTCATGCCATATGTTAGGTTGGTGCAGTCTTTTCATACATCATGCCTTTGGATCTTTCTTCTTCTTGGAACGACCACCCATGTGAATCTGGAAGTAAAATAATGTAAAGTATTTACTGCTAGCCCTCTAAATGATGAACTATGCCACAACGGCACTTAATATGTGTAGAACTTTAAGAATTTTAAGTGTCTCACAACCTTGAAGATTTGAAGAGCACTGGTGGATGTTTATTGCTTGCTTTAAATAACCGTCATATATGTGACTCTAGTGTCTGTCCCAAGATAATTAGTTGCCAAGCACTTATAACGGCCAGAGTCAGCTTTTGTTGGTTTCTGAATTATAAGTGTGCCCTGTGGATGGAGGAGTTCACTGCCTGCAGAACGTCCCTTTCCAGCTTTGGAGAGCACAGATCTATCAGGCAGTTCCCAGGTGATTTCTGGTTTTGGTATTCCAACAGCAATGCAATTTAGCTGCACTGGAAAGCCTGTTGTTGTCTTTACACTTGGTGGGGGTCCATTAGTGATGCGAGGAGGGTATGCAAGTATATTGACAGGCACAGTTAGAACTGCATCCCCTACATTATTCTTTGCACGACATACATAATTCCCACGGTCATGAAAACTGGTCTCATGGACTACCAGAGTACCATTATCCATTAGTTGGTAGCGACCAGTTATATGAGGATAGCTTATGACATGTCCTCCTGGCACGGTCCATAAGATGTTGGGACGAGGGCTTCCATCTGCCAAACAGTGGAGGAACAAAGGTTCTCCAGACACACTGCGGATAACCCCTCTTGGACGAGTCAGAATGTAAGGCTTCTGTCCGACCTCCAGTATAATCAGTTTTTCAATGTATCCAACCTTGTTCTTTGCAGCACAGCGATACTTTCCAGCATCCCCTTTGCTCGGGTTATATATGACAAACGTTCCTTCACTTCCGAATTGAGGATGAGATCCCCTGTTTGGTCCTCCTGTCAACTGGGTACCATTGGGTAAAGTCCAGATCATATCTGGAGGTGGATTTCCATCAGCAGAACAGTTAAGTATTGTAGTTTTGCCTTGTTGAGTCACCACTCTCTCATTAAAGGGATTTTTGAAGATAGGCCTCCTAATTTGGTCGGTAACCTCTAGGTGTATTACCAAGACAGCTTCACCCCCATCATTCCGTGCCATGCAGATAAATTCAGCAGTGTCTGTAGGTCTAACATTGCGAATTTCTAAAGTCCCATTGTAATGGACAATAATTCTGCTACCATAGTAAGGAGTTGAGAGAAAAATATTGTCTGGCATTATCCATGTGATCTTAGGAGTAGGGTATCCTACTGCCTTGCAGTCCATTAACTTTCTTGAGTACTTTTCTGCTGTTTCTTTAACAACTGTCCTGTTCTGATTATAGCCATTGATGATGGGTGGATTTCCATCCGTTTCCAACTTGTACACTCTGTTCTCATCACCCGCAGTATTGCGAGCGATGCATAAATATTCCCCTGCATCAGCCAATTTTACATTGCGGATATCAAGAGATCCATTGACATGCATCAGATATCGTTCATTTGATGCAGCAATCATGTCACTGGATGGTAGCCTCCACAGAATCTTCGGTTTGGGTTCCCCTATGGCCTCACAGTCAAAGCGGACATTCCCTCCTGGCTTTACTTTGGCATAAGTAAGGGCTGAGGGGCGTATCCGAGGTGCTGCACTTACAACAGTGATGTGAACATGCATTTCATCCTTGCCTAAGCTGTTCTCTGCGTAACAAGTATAGTCACCTTCTTCATCCATCCCCACCTTATTAAAGTACAGTGTTCCATTATTAAACAAAATATAGCGTTTGGATCGACTTCTTATACTGCCATCGGCCTGAAGAGCATTGTTGACCAAAGTACCATCTGGTAGGCCCCATGAAATCTCCGGTACTGGGGCACCAGAAGCCTTGCAGTCTACCTTTAGTTCCTTGCCATATGGTACCTGTTTCTTTCCAATAAACTTGGGTTCGATCTTAGCTGGCTTCATGGACACCGAGACTTTCATTATTTGTAGATCATCTCCAACTTTGCTGCGTGCCACACAAAGGTAATCTCCAGCATCCTTGTCACTAACTGAGTCAATGACAAGTGTGCCGTTCTCCAGCACCTGGATACGGGTGCCCATTCTGTAACAAAGAAAGTAAGAATTTGGTAAGAAAAATAAAGGTTGCTTTAGAAACTTTGTGGTTAATGAAAATTTACATTCCCAATATTAAAAAGGTTTGTTTGTTCTTATAACGATTGGCCATAATGTTAACACATTAACATTGATTATTCATTATATACTGTATCAAACTGGTGGCAGGATCATGGGTACCCACTGCTCATTTATGCCTGTGGGGACCAAAGGCCAGGCTGTCCAGTTTGATCCCAAACAAAAGCTAATGCGGAACTGAAAAAGACAGTACTAGCCATGATAGAAAGGCACCAGAACTCCCAGTGTACCACAGAGTGCTGTGCATGGGGCCCAGGAAGCAAAGAGTCCAAGGTTGCCAACACAGGTTCCAAACTCCTAGATTCCAATCTGATCGAGCACCCATGGGATGCACTGGACAAACAAGTCAGATCCATAGAGGCTCCACCCTACAACACTTAGCACCAAAGGGATATGCTGCTAATTTTCTGGTGCCAGACACCACAGACACCTCAGAGGCCCTTCAAAGCCAAGTCCTAAGGATCCAGAGCAACCCGGTGGCACCTTTTAAACCTACACAATACTGGGCATAATGTTTTGAGTTGTAATTTTATGACTGGTTGGCATATATAAACCTTTTAAATTGTGATAAATATTAAAATGAGTTTTGAGCAGGTTAATGCTGATATAATGCTGATAAGTGATGGTTATACTAGAACGAATTCAATGATAATGCCCACTCTCACTTTCTAGGAAATAAATGATAAGTTTTTCTATAGTTGCACTGCTTCCATATTTGAATATGTTGATAAATTCATATCAGCTGATCTATCACCATTTACCATATTCTCCAACAATACACCACAGCTTATTAAAAATAGTTTGGATATTAGATGATGCCTCTTTATTTAAACACAATTCATTACAAGCTTTGACTTGTTGCAAAGCATTAATGTGAAGGTAACATGCATTTTTTAGGTAAAACACATCACTCAAGGATCATCGGTAAGGCTTTAGACAAGACATGAGCTCTGCTTTGCACACCTAAAATCAAAATTCTATCGATGGACATGCAAGAGAGTGGGACATTTAGGTGACAGCGTGAACAGCAATAAGAAAGTGCTAAAACAAACAAAAAAATCCTTTCTGAAAAGTTTCACCTTCTGAAATTTAATATTTGATAAAAGTGTCATGTTTATCTAAATGCATAATAAGGCATATCAGTTGTTCTGTATTACCTGTGCCATTGGTCAACAAGGGCTTTGGATGGAAGTCTCCAAATAATTTGGGGTTTGGGAACTCCTTTTGCAGAGCAGTGCAAATGAAGTTGGCTGCCATATGCAAGCTCAGTCTTCCAGGCTGATGTTTCAGTTATTTGTGGAGCAATTTCTGTTTTTTCCACAGATAGTGTGACCACTCGCCGCTCAGACCCTGTGGAACTTGTAGCAATGCATTCGTATTTTCCACTGTCATAGATATCTAGGTTTTTCAACAGAAGGGTACCATTAAGGAATGAGTGCACTCTGGAGCTAGTATGAAGTGGCATTACTACTGTCCCATCCATCAAAACCCAGTGTGTAGTAGGTTGAGGGTCTCCTTGTGCTGTACAGGGCATCCATACACTCTGCCCAACATCGACCCTCACCAACTGCCGTTTCTCTTCCAAAATATCAGGAGGGGCTGCTACCACCTGAAGACGCACCATCACTGTATCTGTACCAGCTGGGTTACTTGCAAAGCACTTATAAAATCCTCGATCATATACTGATACCTTTTGGATGACCAGAGTACCTTCTGGTGTCAAGGTTACTCTACTATAATATTTGGTTTGAACCCTGACTTGTGTGCGGTTTGCTAGAATCCATGAGACAACTGGCAGTGGTCTTCCTTCTGCCTTGCATTTCAGCTCAACTGTTTCACCAGAGTGGGCTTTAATATCTCGAACCTTTGCTTCCATTATCTGGGAAGGATAAGCCACCACTGATAGCATGACAGTAAGTTTGTCAGAACCATAAGCATTCTCCACCAGACAAAGGTATTGTCCTCTGTCTTTGACATTTGCATTTTGGATCAACAATGTTCCATTCCTGAAAACCTCAAATTTACCCATTTTTCCTTTAATGGTCAACGTAGTTCCTAAAATGGAAACAGAGGAAACAAATATAGAAAATTACAATCTTTATAACCTAATCTAATATTACAAATATTTTGAATATGGGTACCTGTGTTTGGGGAGAACCGTTTCCAGCTGATGGCAGGTTCAGGGTAACCTGTAGCCTGACAAGGAAGGAAAGCATCAGAGTTTGACTCAACTGTAAAACTGGCTGCATGTCCTCCAACAATTCTTGGCTTAGATGTTATATCTTTCGTGGATAATTCATATCCACTGGTAGTTGTTGATTTAGTGTCATACGCTGTAGTGTGATCATAAGTATTTGTAACTTCATTGGAGATAGCACTGCTGACTGGAGGTGAAGTGATCTTGATATTTTCTTCTGCTGTCACAACAGTCACTGTGTCAAAGATTATTGTCTTCTCTGCACTTGTCTTCGTTTTAGATCCATCCCTTTTAGTGGCAGGGAAAGCAGTTGTTGTTTGTTGTTTAAGATGGTCCCTGTTTCTATTATTTAAATTTGGCCTTACTCTTCGAATTGCAGGTCTATGCATTTGATATCTTCCACCTCTTTGTGGGGAAATTCTTTTGTTTGTATTTATTCTTGGTTTAGTGTTCTGGTTTTCTGACTGTGGTGTGATGTATGGCATTGCAGTAATCGTTGTATGAGAAATGCTCTGTGTGGGTGAAGATTCACTTGCTATTGAATGAGTTTTTGCAAACTTGGTAGGCTTGTTTATGTTTCTCAACTTTTCATTGACAGTGTCTATTGCATCAGTTGTTGCCTGTATATACGATCGTTCAACTTCTAAAGTAGGTACATATAAGGGCTTAGTTACTCTTGAGGTTGTCTGTGGTGTTAAAGATGTCATTTCAAATGTAGCAGATTTGGTAGTTGGAGCTTGTGTGGTATATTTTTTTACTGGCTGTCTTCCTCTGAAACGCCGTCTCTGGGACCCTGGCTTTCGAATCCTTGAAGATTTTCCAGCAAATCCCCCAGACCCTCCAGAGTAAGAGCCGGATAATTCACCTGTATCTTCCCTGTATGTTGTTTTAGTTGTTGGGGATCGTGGAATTGGTGTAATGTGGAATGCTGTAGCTGTGGATACCCTGGATCCATAAATAGGTGTTGTTACTGGTATATACATTACTGCTGTTTTTTGGTATTTGCTGGTTGGACTGGCAGTTGTAAATAAAGTGCTGACTTTAAAAAATGTCTGTGACTCTGACAAGTTATTAAAGGATATTCCCAAATTGCCTTGATTTCTTTGTATGTTAGGAGGTGCAGTCATTGGTGCAGACATTGACTCAGCTGTAGGTAGGGTAGTTAATGCACTGGATGGGGTAGTTGTTGTAATTGTTCTGGCCTTTGTTGTGCTCTTTGTTGTTATGGGTGGCTTGGATGGTTTTCGTAGCCTTTTAAGAATTTCCCGTTGACCCTCTCTGCTTCCGAACAATCTATGCCATGGTATCTTTCCTTGTATGACTTTAGAAGCCTTAGTTGTTGTAGTTGTACTGGTAGTTGAAACTTCTTTTATTGGAACTTCAGTAGGTTTTTGTTTAGCAACATTTGTAGACCAAATATGTTTACTGGAACTATCAGATTTCAATTGATTCTCATTTTTTAGTGTAGTGGACTTAGATATTATTGATGAAGTAACAAATGGGGTGCTCAGGGTTGTTGTGATGAGTTTTTCTGTTTTTGATAATGAAGAACGTGGTGTTTGAGATCTGCTGGTTGAATCTTCTTCTGTTTTGGAATTTACCATAGACTTTCTTCCTTTCAGATTATCATTATTTGTGGTCAGTTCCACTGAGTATGGGACAGTGGCATTGCTCTCATACTCTACAGATGGCCTTTTATGCTTATTAAGTAAGGACTGCATATCTGTAATCTTACCTGGCCGAATAATTCTGCGCTTACTGGGAAAATTACGTCTCCTTTCTGGTCGCTTTTTATTCGGAGGAATAATGCGTATTTGCTGGTGGGAAATGATGGTAGATCCAGGAGACAGATGAGGAGATTTGATTCTTTGAGTAGTATGAAACGTGATCTCATCCTGTTCTCTTTCTGCTGTTGTGACTGCTGTAAAAGTGGTTTGGCTCTCAGGGTCTGTAGACATGTGTACTAATGGGATTACAGTTTGTTGCAGTCGATCCAGAATTGGTGTCACTTTGCTTTGGGAATTGAAATGGGGCAGTACCTCAGTTGCAGTCTCTGGCATATCTCCAGAAAATTGAAGTTCCATTTCATCCGTAGAGTCAGTTACTGTAAGTTTTACAGTATATGGTTGCAAAGGTGTACTTGTGCTTTTTTCTGAACTGTAGGATTTGCCATCACTAGGATTGACTTCATAACCTAGGGTAGTTATAAAAGGGGTAATTTCATCTTTTTGAAATTCATAATTGCTTAAAGTAACACTTGGCACTATTGGGTTGGCATCGGTATAAGAGTAGGAATTTGTTGTGATTGTTCTCATGTTTTCAGTTGTTGTTATAACATTGCTCAGATCATCTTTTAGTACCTCGGCCATTTCAGCAGCCTTATTCTGATAATTTTCTACTTGGCGATCTGTGGTCATAACACTACCATGGATATTTTCTGAATGTTCTATACTTGGTATTGCTTGACCTGGCATGGTAACATCACCTTCAAACACTATATTTCCTGAACCTATCTCATCATCAACAGACTGTCCTACATTGGCTTGTGATTTATCTGATGAGTTTATACTGCCATCTTTTTCTTTCCCTAATTTAGCTTTTTGAGATCTTTTGATATATTCTGCTAATCTCTCTGGGCCAACTCTCCTTCGTGATTTGTCAAACACTCTTCTAGACCACCCAGTTTGTCTGCTACCTCCCCTCCTATTTGCTGTTACTCCACGGTGAAGTGAGGGCCTGAACCTAGGGTAGGGTCTATTTGAAGTAATTGTCCTTGTTTCCTGGCTAACTCGAGTAGAAAAACCTTCATTGTAAAGCAGTTCATCTTCTGGATCCAGCTGTACATCATCACCAGACCCTTCTATGTTCGTCAGTGTCACAATTTTTGAGCCTTCACTAGAAATAGTTACTAGGGAGACTAATAAATCTACCCCAAGATGGTTAGCAACTAAGCATCTGTAAAAACCTCTATCTCTTTCAGTCAGTGAATGTATTACTAAAGTACCATTTGGGTAGAGTTTCCTGTTTCCAAAAGACCGGTCCATAACAGTGTTATCAGGTAGTATCCATTGTACAGATGCTTGGGGGGTACCATTCATTTCACAATCCAAAGTTAATATCCCACCTACTGTTCTTGAAAGCCGAACGCCATTGATATCCTCCTCCTCGACATCTGAAGATAGTATGGTAACTCTAAAAGAAAGTACGTCTGCGTCTAGATAATTAGTGGCAATGCAGTGGTAAATACCTGAATCAGAGCTATCTGCAGCCCTTAAAGTAAGCTTCCCATTGTCTAATATTACTATCCTCCGGTCCTCACTGCTATATGGTGCACGCACCTTGATTCCATCTGGTAATATCCACTCTATGGAAGGTTTGGGATCACCATAGGTCTCACAGTTCAGTTCAGCCACACCGCCAGAAAGTACTGCAAACTCAGTCTTAGTCTGATTGTTCTTTTTGATCATAGTCCAGCTGAACCGGTCCTTTCTCACATCATTGCTTTTAACATTCATTTCAATATTGGACAAATATTTAATGTGAAGTGTTGAATATGTAGTGGTAGTAAGATCCAACTGTAAGTTAATGGTATCTTGCATTAACCATGCAGGATTTGCCTTAATTTCTGCCTGAATCTCTGTAAAGACTTCACTATCAGCTGATCTTCCTTGCTTGTATTTGTAGATCATTTCTGGTGACATTGTGAGAAGTAACTCCCTCTCAAGTATCATTGGAGAATCGCTGTAAGAGGCCAAGATGCTCCAAAGCTGACGGATGTGATTATAATCGATGTTACAAATAAATGATGTTGCCACAGAAGCACTTAGAGTTGTGACATCATCGCCTATTACTCCTTGGGTTACGTTCAAGTTTTCCGAACCCCTTGGCCTCTGTACAACACAGGAAACTGTGGCATTATAATTATTCTGGTCTATGAGTTTCATTTCTATTGCCCCAATTGGAGCAATAAAATCTTTGGGAAGAACTGGGGTATAGCTGTCCTCCTCCATTGTGATATTTTTTTGTTTCAAATAGGAGTGAATCCAAGGTTTAGAACATGTGTAGGCTTGACTTGACAGATAAATAATATTGCTGCCTCTGGAGGTTAAGGGGGATTTACAGACTGGGCACATCTGTTCTCCAGAAAGCTTTCTGTCTCTTTTGCATTTCAGGACACCTGTAAACACAAGATTTTAGGTAGAAACAAACAAAAAAATTTGATCAAAAGGTAAAAATATATATTTTTTGATAATTTGCATTCTTCTTTTGTAATGAATTTCTACTTTTTTTTTTACTTTGTTAAAGAAGGTCTACTTAAGCAATACCCCATTTTGTTAAATGTATGTTTTTTTATTGTCTGGTATAGTGTAGTGCTTCTCAACCCTGGTTCTGGCTGACCACCTGCACTACAAATTTCTTTATTTCCCTTCTCTATCACCCATAGTCATTCATTCTCTGTATTGCTTGATATTTTTGATATTTCTTTATTGAGGGAAAACCCCTTGAGATGCTCCATCTCATTTTCGAGGGGGACCCTATAACACATACATAAAGCAATACAAAATACAACACAAATAATAAACAAAAATAAATAAATAAATAAAAAAATTAAATAAAAAATAAATAAATAAATAAATAAATAAATAAAAAATAATAATAAAATAAAATAAATAAATAAATAAATAAATTCACAGCTCTCTTCCCAATTCACTACCCATAATCAACAACTATGTATAAAAGAAAAAGGCATGTGCATACAATATAATATAGATTTTAGTACAATAATGAAAACCCAATATAAATATAGGTAGTTTAACAGAAAAATGAAAAAAAAAAAAAAATGTTTTTTGCTTATCCTATTTGGGATCATGGGAGGCCTGAAGACTATTCCAGGAGAATTGGGCACACCCCGAATGGGATACCAATACATCGCAGGGCACATAAGCAGTCACACATTCACACAATCACACACATATACACACATATATACTACATGTCTTTGGACTGTGGGAAGAAACCGGAGTACACAGAGGAAACCCACCAAGCACAGGGAGAACATGCATACTCCACGCACGCAGGCTCAAGGCAAGAATTGAACCCTCAACCCTGCAGATGAAAGGCCACAGTGCTAACCACTACACCACCATGCCACCCACATCCACTTCAATTAAGGAAAGGCTGTTAATTAACAGAACCCTGTACTGTGAGCTAGGAAAATTCTAAAATGTGCAGTACAGGTGGACCTCCAGGACCAGAGTTGAGAACCACTGGTATTAAGCATGTTCCTTTAAAAGGTAGCCTGAGCTTATCAATAAACTTAGAAGTCAACAATTTGTGTAAAATCTGTCCATTTTTTAAAAGTTCCTTATGGAAAGACAAAGATGAAAATAGAACTAGTCATTTATACCTTCATTCCGTTTGATCCATGTTCCAAGCCAATCCATTTGGCAATCACATGACCAAGGGTTTCCACTAAGAAAGAGATTCTCTAACTGGTAGCAACCCGAGAACACTGTAGCAGGCAAAGTGGTCAGTAGATTTTCTGATAGATATATGGTCTTGATAAATGAAAATTTGAATATCTGGTTGTATCTCAGAGTTATAAATGTGTCAGGATGAAGCTGCTGGAGTTCGTTGCCCTCTAGATTGACTAACTGTAGAGACTTCAAACCATAGAAAGCTTCTGGATGGATGAATTCAATGGTATTATGATCCATATATAGACGCAACAAACTGCCCAGGCCTTGAAATGTCCCTTTACGTAGTTCTTTGACTCTATTGTAACTCATTTTTAGCACCTAAGGAGGAAATATCATGAAAAAAGTTTTATTAAGCAGTTAAACTGGATAGTTTTAGTTGATAGAAACGTATAATACAGCATTCTGTCATGTTACAATGTCTTTTATGTTAATATTTACACATATTTAGCTTCATGTGGTTCATGGCACCAGGAGTGTCAGAAGAAATAGTTGTCAGGAAAAAAGTATAGAGAATATGAATAAAATAAATAAAACATTTTCTTTAACATTAAATATAAAGCAAGGGACAACTTAAAAATGTAAATTCTGTAGTGACTGGCTTCTCATTTCTTAAACAATAGTTTTGAAAGATGTATCCCATGGATGTATAAAATGTGTTTACTGTGTTCAGAAGAGCCCTATGATTGGCCTGAATCAAGTAAAGTCCAATGTATTATTAAACCATGGAAGGAGAGTGCTGAAATTAAGAGCACTTCCACACACAAAATGCGACAAGGACTTACTGTAAGACTAAATCACACTGTGGCCATTTATAAAATAAAATAAAGTAGTAATAATAATAATAATAATAATAATAATAATAAAGGAAAAAACTTGTTAGTGAGACTAATCACAAACAAAAATATTTCAGTTTGCTAGGGAGCATAAAGATTGGACTTTGGAGCAATAAAAAAGTCATGCAGTCTGATGAATTCAGATTGACTCTATTGCAGGGCGATGGCCATGCCAGAAGGCAAGAACATGAAGCGATATAGTGCCCACTGTTCAAGCCCCTAGAGCCAGTGTTATTATCTGGGATTGCTTCAGTTGGTCAGATCTAGGCTTAGCAATTTTATGTGGCAATAAAATGCTGATGACCTGAATGTATTGAATGACCAGGCCATCACATCTATTACATTAAGTTTTTCTTTCCTGATAGTATGGCCATATTCCTGGACTCAGATTGTGAAAGAATAGTTCTGGGAGCACGAGAAAGCATTTTCACACATGAACTGGCCACCAAAGAGTCCTGACCTTAACCCCATCTGGACAGAAATAAATGGTGTGACGATGCATAGATTTGTCAAAATAAAGCCATGGCAAATGTGGACCATAAACGAAGCTAACCGTAATCAACCTTTAGATTGCTGCATGTACAGCACCAGTCAAAAGTTTGAACACACCTTCTAATTAAGTGTTTTTTTAATTTATTTATTTTTTACATTCTAGAACACTACTGGAGATAGCCTATATATGTAAATATGTAATTAAGTAACAACAATAGGTCAGCTGTTCTGGAATAGTTGTTTTGGCTTTTATGAAAACCATCCCTGAAAAGCAAGACCAAAACAGCATTGCTTTACAATGTAGAAAGAAATACAAATCAGGAAAGACCATGGAATTAGCGTCCAAGCTTTTGACTGGTAGTGTATAGTCCTATAAATCACTTGACTCATTGTACATTTGGTTTAATTTAGCAATATGACTTTTACTCTTAAAAGTCTGGCTTATAAAAAATAAAAAATTCCCAGAACATAAATGTGTTTACAGAATGTAATGAAACTACAAGGTACTAAAATCGAGGACATGGAATTGTAATATGGGTATGGGATCAGATCTGCATTATCATGTGTTTAATTTGCTTGATTTGTTATATTCATAAAATATATATTTTTTAATTAATTTGCTCTGTTCTGTATAGAAAATATGCAGACCTTTTGAAGCTGCAATGCTCATAGCTCATGTTATGTTAATTCCTAAATCTGGAATCCTTACAGTTAGTTAAATTAAATTTTTTTTTTTTTTTTTTTTTATTGATTACATCATGGCTAAATCACATTTTACATTTCAACATTCTGTATATAGTGAAATATTTATTTATTATGAGCATTTTATCTTACTCTTTACATTTTTTATCTTACTTTATCCAAACAAATAACCACAAACCACAGACTTGAGATACAAGTTCTCCTTTAACCCATTGCTTCGTTCTAGCTCTGGCTCTCTCTGGTCTCTCTGGTTAATTGTTTGTTTCAAGGTCTTGCACATGTTTCTTGCATTAGTAAGTTACAGTTTATTTGTGCTAGTGTATGGTTTTGTGGTTGAAGACTATTTGATATTTACCTCTGCTGACTTACATGAAAAAAGTACAAATGTGAAACTCAAAGCTTGGCCAGGATTCCAAATAATTTTCTGACAATTTCTTGCTCTGTAGAATTTTAGAGTATTTGTGACATTATGTTGGTGGTTTTGTTCATGTCTTGTGCTTGCCTGTCTTTTGGTCTAAATTATGACTCATCATTACCCTGTCTCCCTGTATTTTGACTTTGTTTATTATACACATGCTTTAAAAAAAATCATACTGCTGTCCATAACTCCAGTATTCTCCTATTAATCTTTATTTGTCTTTGGAAATGGCACTGGTTCAAACTTTGTAAGCCAAAAAGTTAAAGTTGCCATTTAAAACAGGAATAACTATACAATGACCACATTATTTGACATTTTCTTATTTAAGGAATCAAGTTCACCACAATTTGTAATCAAAGCGGCGTAGACAATTCAGCTATTGTATTCCATGAATTATATTTTGGACTTTAGAACGTACAGATTGATGAAACATCCTTTCATCCATCGTCTGTTTCATTTCAGCATCTGACCATCATCATTCACCATGCCTGGCTTGTATTGGAAACAAACAGCCTGAGGTCCAAGTGTTTTGTTCCAGTGCAAAGATTTATTTGTGCTTGTCTTCGCGATGTGTCAAGGACCGAACAGCTGAACCACATATGTACACGTCTCAAGCATCAACATTTCAGCACATCACGGCCGTACGGCTTTAAACGTGTTCTGTTACCTGCAAAGTCTTGAGGTCACTGAATGCCCTGTCCTCAATAGTTTGGACGGCGTTACTGTGTAGCATTAACAACTCCAGGTTTTCCAGGCCTGACAGTTCATGTTCTTTTAGGCTTGTTAGACTGTTGTACCTACAGTAAAAGCACAAACAACATAGGTGTACATGCATGCATCACTATAAAGCTTTGATTTCTGCAGGTTGATTTATTTTTTAATAAACATAAGCAACTGTGTGTAAGCTCTGTAACTGCAGAGGTGTATAGAGCATCACAGGTGTATGTGTCTATGAGTAAGAGTGTGTGTGTGTGTGTGTGTGTGTGTGTGTGTACTGTATCAGAGAGAGAAAGAAAATGTGTTTGTGCTTGGCCAGGACCAAATGTCAAAACTGTCAGATATTAATTTCCTTCTTTCAATCAATCACTTATTCTTTGTATAACTTTATCCTGTATGCAGGACCGAGGGGATGGGACTGGAGCCTATCCAAAGGTGACTTAGGACATGTAAACACACTCACATGCAATAGCACACACTACGGGCAATTTCCATTCCATCCATCTAAGAACCTCTGCAGGTTATTAACCAATTTCCATTCCTTCATCTAGAACCACAGTTTTAACTAAGAACTGTGGAGAACAATGGTGATTACTTAATGGTAGGAGCTACTGTACACTATGAGCAATTTGGGAACGCCAATAAGCCTAATCTGTATATTTTTGGACTGTTGGAGGTAACCGGAGGAAACCCACCAAGCACGGGGAGAACATGCACACACAGACCCAGAGGCGGGAATCGAACCCAGACCCTGGAGGTGCAAGGCAACAGCACTAACCACTATGCCATATTAATTTCCTTGTGGAGAGATTTCAAGCAAATGATAAATAAACAAAAACACAAGCAAGTAAATAAATGTGAAACCCAATACTTAGGACTGTTTTATCAATATATAGATTGATCAGTAATGTGTGTGTGTGTGTGAGCTCGTCCTACCCCAGGTTCATTCTTTTCACAGCTGCCTCTACTCCACTCGGTATCATGCTCAGGGACCTGAACGTGCAGTGCACCTCGGTAGGGACGTGGCACGCGCACGGCGCCGGGCACGCGCCGCTCCCGCATCGAGCCTCGAGCAAAAACAGTACGAGCGCCAGGTATCCCGCGCGCAGGTCGCGCGAGTCTCGGCGGAATGCGCGCATCACGGACACGGGCTCGCGGCGTCTCCTTTCAAATCCCCCAGCTTCCTCGCGCGCCCATCAGCGCAGAGCTGCAAGTGGAGGAACAGAGTCTGTCATCCCACTGCGATCAATCCCGCATGTGGCTTCCACAACAAAACAGGGCAGGCTCTTCCTGCTGGACGCCTGAGAACTGGCGTTCATTACGCGCAAAATCGGCAATTTGATCCGATCACATGAGCAAGGAGAAGAACAAAGGAAAGCTTTTTGTTTGTTTGTTTTGTTGAACATGAAAGGAATGACATGTGAAAATTACTACCTAAATGTGCATATTATCACCACATGGGATTCTTTCCACATGATTCATTTAATCTCCACATGTGATTCATTTCACACGATTCATCTGATTCATTCTACACGATTCACGCATCACATATGATTCTTTCACCTGATATTTGCATGCGATTCCATTCCATGTGAAATAAATCACATGTGGAAATTAAATTAATCATGTGGAAAGAATGACGTAAAAAAAAACAACCTCATCCGGAGAGAATGATGTTAAAAATATCAGGTGAAAGGACTACATGTGATAAATGAATCATATTAAAATATTCAGATGTGAAAATAGACGAATCAAAGGGAGTCAATCAATTATGGTTCATTTATTTTCACACTTGATTTATTTTCTTCTTTTTTCCCCACGTGATATGACTCGTTTATAAATAATAAGTGAATCATTATTTGTATTTGTTTTTTTGGAAACACCAGTCAGTCTAAACCAAGTGTCTCTGGACTATGGGAGGTAACCAGAGTACCCGGAGGAAACCCACTAATCACACAGAGAACATACAAACTCCACACTCAGCGGAGAAGAGATCCAAAGCCTCAACCCTGGAGGTGTGAGCTGACAATGCTAATTACTGTTAATCGGTTTTAAGACGTGATACCTTCTTGTTTGCTTGTAAACATGCAAATTTGTCACTTGATTAATTTGTCTTTCACTTCAAACAATTACACTATTATGTTTTACACATTCACATTTAATTGCATTTGTCGTTTTTTTTTATGTGTTTTTACAATTTATGATTTTGCTACTCACCACAAAAGTAATTGAAATTAAAAAAAAAAACTAAACAAAAATAACAGACTAAGAAAGGAATTTTAGAAGAAAAAACTGAGAGAGAGTGCAATCACTACAACCATGATTGTTTATATGGAGAACACACACACACACACACACACACACACACACACACACACACATGGTCATCATTTTACAAATGAAAGAAAATACTTTATTTGCAAAAAAAAAAAAAGTAGAAAAATTTGATCCAATAGGTCTGAAACTTACCAACTGCACCAACTTTCCAGAAATTTCTTTAAATTCCGTGCAACTTCAAAACAGCCTTAAGATAAAAAAATAAATAAATAAATAAATTTAATAATCCAGATTGACAAAGAACATTTATCCAAGGAATGAAGAATTTTATCCACCAAAGTTCTTTCCAAAAATCCAAAGTTCCATAATTCTGTCCAGAGAAAAACTGCGAGAGGAGGTCTTACGCCTTCCGTGTCTCAGGTAGATGGTATGTGTCTATGTATGTGTGTGAATGTGTGTGAAGCTGCTCACATCCATTTTCATTCCTCCCCTCTCAGACAGCAGAGGGGAGGGGGCAGTCATGTTAGATCAGGTTAGACCACAAATGGACTTACTAATGTGGAAACTAATTCAAACAGATTGTATGGAAAGTTACTCCAAAAAGCAGTTTTACGTATATTACGAGAGGATAGTAACCATATATGTGCTTGTGAATGGAGTCAGGTTTGAAGCACTATCATGAAATCCAAAACATTAGAACCAAAGTATATTTTATGTCTGAATCTGAGCTGTGTTTATTTTATTAATGGGACTACTGGGTCAGCACTATTTTAAGGTGGAACCTTAAAGAGAACACTTACTTCTGTCTTTTTCCTTTTCTCTACCCTTCTTTTTGTACTTTCAAGGTTTCTCATGGATTTTATTTCTACTTTTGCAAAAGCAAATGACAGACTAATGCAAAAACACTAGCAGCACTAAGAATTTTATTTAGTTGCAGGCGCCATGGACGGCTACTTTAGGGTAAGTACAGGCAGGTCTGAAGACTGTGGGGGGAAAAGAAAAGGCATAAGCCATAATAAATTTTGCCGTGGTAGTCCAGTAGTACTGTATCTGTTCCATGGCATATACAGTAGTACTATGGTATTTATTTGCTGATATGTTACACGTACCATATTATGGTACATGGTTTTACCATGGTGCAGACTTTGGAGTACATTTCTTATAGTATGGTACATGCTTCTATAATGTACTCTAGTATGGGACTATAGAATGCATACCAGAAGATGTATATAATTATGCACTTTATATAATAAATTTTATTATAAAAAGATTGATTTTCCAGTGTATTCCTGTGGTCCTGGGTTCATGTTTATTTATAAATACAGTTTAGGCTATGCCCACTCTGGGTTTAAATCCAAATATAGTTACAACTGCTAAACAGAAACAGATAAAACAAAGTATGGCATCATGCCCCTGTCTGACAGTACTCAAGACTTTTATTTTATCCAGTAAACCATGACACTAATCACTGGCCCAGGAAGCATACTGTAATAACACCTATAAATCTAAACCAGTTGCTTTTGTGCTTGAGAAGAAAATTAATTACTTACTGATTTGGACAAGCACATAACAGAAACTGTTTATTTAAACTCAATCTAAGCACTAACATGCTAGTTTGAAGCACACAACGCTCCATCATCATTTTTAAAGCTGTAGGGTGCATTCTTTTAAAATGATGCTCAGCAGGGATGCTGTGAAAACACTTTGAACCGTTTCAAAGTGCTCATCATTGGTGGAAACAGTCCTGCATGTTTATTAAGAAGTGATTGATTACTACCTGCCAGGGACTTAAACCAGATGTGTGTGTGTGTGTGTGTGTGTGTGTGTGTGTGTGTGTGTGTGTGTGTGTGTGT
>JAQMYL010000018.1:5022526-5042126 GCA_030014365.1 Clarias pachynema | reverse complement strand
AAACTAGAAAAATTGGAGGTGCCAAACATAATACATTCTGTTTTACTCTCATTCACACAGAGACAATTTTGTGACAGACAAAGTTTGATGTCATGCAGACAATTGTGGATCGATTTAAGTGCATCAGATGGATTTGACACAACTGGCAGATAGATTTGTAAATCATCTGCATACAGATGAAAAGAAACAATTTCCCCTCTCATCTGTTCCAGAATTCAACATCACAAGTATACTAATCACCGGCCTGATCATTTGTCATCATCTGCGCCTGTTTCTCACTGGCGTATATCTTAAATTAAAAAATTTTTTATGCTTGAATGATTTATCGATCACAGTGTGGCATAACAAACAAAAACAAGACTGATCAGGTACAGGGTCTGGACTGGTAAGAGGTTCCTCCAGATTACTTTAAATAATAAGAAAGTCTGTCTCTTTGGATGAAAAATATGACGAATTGAGGGGCAGCTCAAAACTTTTGCACAGTACTGTGTACCAGAAATTCCAATAGAAAACAGGGCATTGCAGACAGAACCAGACATAAAAACACAACAGCTGCCCGCCCACAATGCATGGATTTTATGTCCCCTTTGAACATTGTAACTTTACCGCTCTGCTTAATTTTCTTTTAGAAATATTTCCTTAAGTACTGTATACCAAGGAGGTGGTGTAGTGGTTAGCACTGTCGCCTTGCACCTCCAGGGTCCAGGTTCGATTCCCAGCCAGGTTCGATTTCCCCTGTGTGCATGGAGTTTGCATGTTCTCCCCGTGCTTGGTGGGTTTCCTCCGGGTACTCCGGTTTTCTCCCACAGTCCAAAGATATGCAGGTTAGACTAATTGGCGTTCCCAAAATTGCCCGTAGTGTGTGAATGGTGTGTGAGAGTGCGTATATGTGTTTGGACTGCGATGGATTGGCACCCTGTTCGGGGTGTACCCTGCCTCGTGCCCTAAGCTTCCCGGGATAGGCTCCTGGTCCCCGCAACCCTGAATACAGGATAAAGCGGTATAGAAGATGAGTGAGTGAGTATATATCAAAGCAAGAGTAAAAAAGAGACATGTCAATTTATAAGTGAAACAGTGGGTTACACTAGAGTATACCACACAGATTTGTTAAGCATACTGTATGATATGCTTCCACAACATCCAAATCACATTCCATAGTATGTATCGCGAAGGGTATAAGATGTGTACATGTACTGCTTAAATGCTGGAGTAACTACAGTAACAGAACGTAAATATTCTTTTTATTGGCTTCAACATTCTCCAAAATCAAATTAAACACATTTAGTTTATTCACAGCTGCTTTGCCTGGAAATTTTAATCCCAGTGACAGAATCAAGTGATGTAATTGGCTTGTCACAATGCATCATGTTTTGCTGTGTATAATACAGCCATATGCTTGTGTACTGTATGCTTGGCCTAAAACGTGGAATTTTTAAACTTTAAATAAATAAAAAAATAATTTGTTTTGTTATATACAACTTTCTGCGGCAGAAAAATTAATAAATGTTGAAAATGGCTTTTATCAAGTTTTGCAGTCAAGCTGTTCATTTATACTTTTTTTAACAAATGTTTGGTGAAAAATTAAACTGATTTTCTATTCATTAAGATGCCTTATATTACTGGGTCTTGTTTTAAAACCGCATCTATGTGTGCCAGACTGGTATCCCATCTAGGGCAAATTCCTTGCTCAGATTAGCGTTTGCTCTGGATCCACTGCAACCTTGACCAAAGTGAGAGAATGAGAATATTAAGCTATTTTGTCAGCTTAAGCTGATTTCTGAATTTCTCTGGACTAGTAGAAGTAATTTAGATATTGGTTTGAAAATCTTGTAGGATTTTAAAGTACACACATATGCTACATGTTCATTTTTTCTATCTTTGTGATAATTTTCTATTGTTATATTGTAATGATTACAATACATAATTAATAGCCACAATTGTGGCCAATTATGTATGAATCTCAACCTAATTATAACAATTATATTATTTATAAGGTAATACTATGCATTTACTATGCATTTTTGTAAAAAAGCTGTTTCTCGCGAAAACAATTTGACACCATCCTATCTAAAGGTCCTTTTCGGTCCTTAAAAAGTTAACGTGAACACACACATGGTCAAAACCATTAATCTTCTTTTATCTTCCAGAACCCTATTGCATCCTGCCAGGGCTAAAATCTGTATTCCTATTACCATTCTTTATATGTGAGTTCATGCATAAAGAACAGGCAGAATACAAAAGAACACAGCCAACAATGTAGCTTCATGATTATACTTTGAAAAGAAGTCCAGATAAAAGTAAATCCTTGTGTCAATTTGCACACACGGTCATGAAAACTGTCTAAACACATGTTTCATTTCAGTGTCTGTCGAATTGTGACAAAGTAAAAGCACATGTTTTGTACTCTGGCTGATAAAACAGAAAATTGGGCAATCATTTTTTATTCCACTAGCAAACTGCTTTATGGTGAGTGTTTTTCCATCTGTTACCACCAAGCCAATCCAAATAGCAACAGATACTATGACAGTCAAAACAAAATGCTTTCTGGTTTCTGTGAGAAACCTAGCACAAGAGATATTATTTTTTGACTGGTCACAATACTATTTACTGTTAACTGTACATCATGCCATTTTGCTGTTGTTAATGTATTGTTACTGATTCATGATTCCAAACATGATTGTTGGTCAGTGAGTTATCTATAAAAGGGAGTCAATGGAAACAGTAGACATGCTATGGTACATGGGCCATGTGCTTCTGGCTTCACCCGGAGTGATTTAATGATGGTAAGGTCCACAGGGCAGGGTAATAAATATCAGAATTTAATGGTACAGGAGCTGGCGTACAGGGCTTGAAAGTAAACATCCACTTGACAGAAAAACGCATAAAGACAGTGATCTAATTTGAAATCATCTAATTTAAATATAAATATCAGTATTTGGCCACTTTCAAAATGTTTAATGGCTGGCGATATACGTAAAAATTTAGAGATCATGAGAAAGAATTGTCCCTCAGCCACAAAGAGAATTGAATCTTTGTTTGCAGACCAGTGGGAAGACCTTTGGTAAAATATTTAGCACGCACACATGGAATTTTCAAAGTAGGTTGAAGCCGACATCCAGGAATTGCAGTCTAGTGTAGATTGTGTTATTGGATTCTGAGATATCCCTTGAGCTCTGTATAATGCACACTACAAAAATAAACATGTACAGATAGAAACATTATTTTTTTTAAGTCAGTTTTTTTTTTTTTGCACATATTTTTACTATTTTAATGCAAGATCAAATTTAAAAATAAGTGGGTAACCCCAAGCAGGTAGACCTATTTGTGAGAGATTAAACAACTGCATCAGCAATAACAGATAAAATAAAATAAATTATCATTTGACATAAAAAATTACTTTGACTTTGTGGATTGAAATCTACATACAGTACTCTTCCTTTCAAGAACGCTTATTACAAACCTGGCTGCCTGCCTGAAGTTTGACATATTCATGTATTAAAGTAAATATGCTGCCAGCTGTTCTGAAAGCCCAAGTTGGAATGTTAAACACAGATCTATACTATCCAAGTTTATACAACGACAGGCCTAAACAGTACCATGTTGAGTCTTTAAGGGTTCAAATTTTTTTCCAGGATTCAGGGGCAGGATCCTGATGTTTTCATGGTTCGAGCCAGGGACTTGTGGCATTAGCACATGGTCATTAGACCCTGTGAAAACAAAGCCACATGGTTACAGATCAAAACAATGATATTTTGCCAGCACACTCAGTGCCACAGAAGTGGATGTCAATTCCGTCCAAGTATTGCATTTCTCAATATTCATCTGTGTACTGTCTATGGCAAAAAAAAAAGTAAATCTTAAACCAGATGTCCTTATTACTTTTGCGTTTTCTCCTACACAGCGATGAGAACAAAGGAAATCTCAGTCTGAGATCTTGATCACGTCACACATTCCTCTCAGGTCTGGAAAGTCAATAATGTGTTAAGTTCAAGTAAACAGGCTACCAAGTTAAATACAAACATAAAAAAAATCTTTCTCGGTCTCTTCCATTTTTAATTTTAGGAGAAATGTTTGTAAGAAAGTTGATACCTAAGTAAAACAAAAGTGAGAATTTCCATTTAATTTCATTAAGAAAGGAAAAATCCTCTTGGTGAATATATTAATTTTGATGGGATATTAGTAAAACCAGAGTTAGCACTGTTGCCTTGCATGTCCAGGGTTAGGGGTTCGAGTCTCACCTCCAGTCTGTGTATGTTTTTCCTGTGCAATGGGTTTCATTCAGTCCTCTGCCCGTAGTTGTAATAGTCTGACTGGTGTTTCCAAATTGCCTATAGTGCCCCTGTTGGGCTACTGATCTTTATTATTTTTTTGAGCATCCTGGGATAGACTCCAAGCCCCCCTTGACCTTACACAGGATTAATATGACCCCATAAACTCCCCATCATGGCACTTACCTAATGTGGGTAACTATTCAGAGTTTAGTTTCTTATTTATCTTTCTATTTCTACCTTTTTCTTTTATGTTTTTGCTGGTTTTCAATTGTGTCTTGCATTACTCAGCTTTGCATTTCATGTCCTACTTTAGCATGTTCAACCATTTATAATTATAGATATTCCTATGATAGCCTTCCTTGTTATTTGACTAATGCTATGAATTATGACCAGGCTTCTTGGATTGCCACAAACTTGCTAAATATTCACCCCTGCTTTTCTCCCATTTGTATTGCACTTTGCCTCGCTTGTACTGTGGGTTCACCTTTAGCAGCAATAACTTAAAGTAATTGTTTCCTGAATGACTGTATGATATCAGTTTCTCACAACGTTTTCGTTCATTTTTTTTTTTTTTTTTTTTTTTTTTTACAATTGATTCAGTGCATTGAGGTTTTAGGGCATCCACTTATGCACAGTAGATTTCCTGGTGTGTCCTGTTGCATGACTGAATTTTGACCAAGATTCAGCTGTTGGACAGATGGCCTCACATTTTCCTTTTTGAATACTGTGGTAGAAAGAGGAGCTCATAGTTGACTCAATGACTTCAAGGTGGCCAGATCCTGTTGCTAAAAAAAAAAAAAAAACAAGCTCAAATCATCAACCTTGCACCACTGTGCTTGAAAGTGGGTATGAGGTGTTTCTGCTGAAATGCTATGTGGTTTTTGCCAAACATGGTGCTGGCCTTTCGTTCCAAACAACAAAATTTTGGTCTTGTCTGTCCATGGGACATTGTTCCAGAAGTCTTGTGGTATGGCAATTTTGCAAACCTCAGGCAGAAGAGTTTTCTCCCTGCATCCCTTTCAAACAGGGCATACTTGTTCAGCCTTCTTCTAATTGTGCTCTCATGTACTTTATGCTCAGTGAAGCCTGTAGGGTCTGAGATGTAGCTCTTAGGTTTTTGTATTTCTCTGAGGATTGTATAGTCTGACCTTGGGGAGAATGTACTGGAACATCCACTTCTGGGAAGACCGGCAGCTATCTTGAATGCTTTCCAATTGTGAATAATCTTTCTCACTGTAGAGCATTGAACTCCAAATTGTTTGGAAATGGTTTTATAACCCTTTCCAGATTGATGTGCAGTAACAATTGCCAGACCAGCAAACTACCAAAAGTTCTGGTTCAGTTAATCAAGGGCTGGTGATTAGCAGCACCTGGCTACAACTTACCTTCTTAAATCCTGTGGAAGCAATAAGGGATACTTACAGTAGTATTGGCCAAATGTTTTTTTTAATTTTTGGCTTCGTTTTGTGAAAAAGTTGTTTGTCAGAGGTTGTAGTTGCCTCAGACTGAGACATGCTACGATCAGACAATTTTCATATTTATACACAAAAACACATAGAATTAAAAGAGAGGGCACTTACTTTTACACATGACTGTACAGTCTGCACATTCAAAGTTACTCTACTCTCGCTCTTATACGTTTCCTAATAATTTGACTCTAGTGAACAACTGAATAATTATGACTGGACTAGAATTACAAGAGTTAAATGGGTACTTTTTTTTCTTAGTCATGTGTAGAAAAGCTGACAAAGTTTCAGTGATAGTAAATTATTAAACAAAAGCATATTCATGAGAAATTATGAAGAGTTGAGAGGACTTGGCATTAAGAAATGGAAAATTATTGATTCATATTAGCACTTTTCATAACGTTGGAGCTGCTTAAAAATTCCATTATGGTTTTAGGTATTCAGAATCCATCAAATTCAAGAACGTAGAATGATTTTTTTGTTCATCAACCGATCCTCTGATAACTCATGTTTATATAAGTTCCTCAGATCTTAGTCAGATCTCCAAGCAGTAGGAGAGAATTTAAAAAAAAACTTTTATGCAGACTGCTTGTAACAGAGAGTTGCAGATGTAGCTTTTCTAGGAGATTTGGTGGTAAGGGATAATGGTTTGTCCACATGCCATCAGGCACAATGGGTGATGAGTACTCCCATCCCTGGAGATATATCCATCACTTCAGTGGCAGTTTCCCATAGGATCGGGTTGCGAGTTCGCCGTATGATTGTATATGAGCGGTTGAAAGTATAGGAACTTGCTCAAGGGCCCAACAGAGGCAGCTCAGGACCAATGGGGCTTGAAACTGCGTACCTACTGATCAGCTGTTCAACACCTTTAACCACAGAAATACCCGTTTAGCAAATAAAGAACATTATTTAAAGGTTGTTTTCAAACTTGCAACAAGCAAAATTAATGAGGTACATGTTCATAAATCTAGAACCCTAAACAATTATCTGGTTTGTTCATCTGGGGAACTGGGCATTGGAATGGAAGGTCCAGGTTCGATTCCCAGCCATTGGATACAATGCCGGTCCCAAGCCTGGATAAAATGGGAGGGTTGCAACCCTGACCCTTATTGCTCTTACTGCTGAGAAATAGATTCAGCTCAAATGGCAAACACATGTCAGAAACAGATACGATGACAGAATAGACCTGAGCGTTTTAGCTCTAAAGCCAGATTTATAGTTAATGGCCTGCGATGTTATGCAATACAATGTCTATAATGATATGACCTCAATCATACCAAATCCTTTGGAGGAATTCAATGCCTCAGATAATTCTCTGCTATTTAATATTAATACTGTCTTATTCCCAGAAAAAGAAACAGTCTGCAGTAAAGAGTCACTTTGATTCTTAAATCACATTTTTAAACACCAGCAAAGTACAACAAGACACCCAAAAACCAAACATGCAGCACTGATTTCCTGCGAAACCGCACAACATTCTTTCCTAACCTCGATGATTTAATCCCACAACTGAGCCTTCAGCCTTCAACTGAGCTAAAAATTCACCTTCGCTGTGTCACTGAGCAAAAATAAATTTAGTAGTTTTGTTAGTTAGTCGTCTCTTGTGAGAATGGTGTTTCATAAATGTTCCTTTGTTAAAATCAAGAGTCATTTTTCACTCCCTTTGCTGACCAGGAAAAAGAGTAAACAGATTTGCTGGAATTCATTTTGTTAGAGAAATATCATATTTTTTTCCTTTTGTCGGAAACTTCGGCCTAGGTCTAACACATGAGGTATTTGATTCACAACATGTTGTAAAATGTGAGGGGGGAAGTGTATACTGCACTGTTTCATTCATTACAAATTCTATCCTGCATGTACTGTACACACACACACACACACATGGCGCAATAATCTGCGGTTCCCCATGTACACATGGCATTGCTTGTCAGCAATTTGACTGAATTGTTACGAAGTAACTAATTTACTGTACGTAGATGTTCCATAGTATTAACTTGCAGAGAACACAAGTCTGCTCTCATACAAATGACTAGTCCCTATGAGCCAAGTAATGTAAAAACACAAGGACTACAGGTCATAGCATGTACTCACTCATCATCTATATTACTTTATATTGTACTGTACAGTATATTTATAGGATCGCAGGGGGGCCTGGAGCCTATCCCAGGAGATTTAGTGCATGAGGCGGGCCAGGGTGTCAATCGATCACATACACACACTACAGTTTGGAATTTGGAAACACTAAATAGCCTAATCTACATGTCATTGGACTGTGGGAGGAAACCGGAGTACGCGGAGGAAGACCATCAAGCACAGGGAGGCCATGCAAACTCCATGCACACAGACCCGAGGTTGAAATAGAACCTGGATCCTGGAAGTGCAAGGCCACAGCGCTAACCACTAGGCCACTAACCATGTATTCCTAAAAGCAGTCATTTGCCAGTATAGGGTGAGAGGTGACTTTCGATTATTCTTCTTTTATACCATCATGCAATTTAGGTCTGCTTTGCTAAATTGACTACAAAGCTAGAATAAACATAGCTATTATCATTTTCATTAGCTATTAAACAACATTTGGACACTTATGTTGCAGACCCTACATGACCACAAGAGACAAACGCAGGGCTTGTTAACGTGCACGTAGGGTTAGACTTATAGACGGTGAATCATTATTTCGTTATGTTTCATCATACTGTTTCATTTCCAGCCAAGGCTTCACACGCTGTACTCTAGTATACCACGTGTATGTGTAGTTGGCAAGACTTGTTTTCTAATCTGCCTTCTTTTTTTTAAAAATAATATGAAGTAATGTAAATTAGGGAATGCTGCATAACTGTGTTGGCGTCCGGACGTCGCATCAATAGCAGCGGCATGTGAAATTGTGCGTCTTGCAGGCATGTTTATGAGTGCTTTTTCTTGTGAGTCTTCCAGGCGCTGTCAGATTGATGTGCCAAATAAACAGTGATGTCGAGTCCCAAATGCCGAAGAGTTGAGTCATGTCAAGACCTGCAACACATTAAAGTTTAATCAGAAACATCGTAAAATATGATTAAGGAGGGTAAAAATGGCAACAGTCTATAAGTGTTAAAACAGATAATTTTGTAATGTTTAATTACATTTGTTTCTAAATCAATCAATCAATCAATCTGATGTTTTGCAAATTTTAACAAATTCCCTTTTTTTTTTTAAAGATGAATATTATAAATTATTAAATATTATTAATTATTGAAATTAATTATTAGTTTCTTTTCATTCCTTCAGTGATCTTACCTTCAGTAACCCTCCTTTATTTTTTCTTTGGCTTAGTCCCTTTTACCATAGGTGTCGACAAATCAAATTATTTGATCTCCAAGATCTGCACAGGTTTTGTACCGGATCCCTTTCCGGGGTTAAGGCATGGGGTTAAGGGCCTTGCCCAAGAACACAACAGTGGCAGCCTGGTATTGACGTGGCATGAACGCCCAACAAACAACCCAGAGCCTCAACCGCCTGAACTACCACATCCCCCCATTAAGCCTTAACAATGACCTGATAATAATAATAGCTAATCTGTTGGATCAATTGAACTATATTGCTAGGGCACAGTTTTTAGCATATCGCTCACTGCTTAACCATCATTCATCCTATGGTTTGATCCTCAAACTGGTAACCATGCTACTGTATATCAGAATGTTGTGCTCTGTAATGCTGTCCTCCTTATCCCAGTTTTAAAGACTGCTATATTCGGGTTATTGTGGCCCTATTGTCAGGTCAAACCAGTCTTACCTTAGCCGCAGACATTTACACAGAACTATTATTAGAAAATCCCTAAATAATCAGTATGAACATGATTCTGCTTCTAGCTTTCATTTAATTTCAAACTCATTTAAGCCTTAATGCTGAAAGTTGATCAGTTGTATCGTTTTGTTAACAGTATGAAAAATTTCAAGCTGTTCAGGACACGAGGTCTTTAGTTCTGGTGTCTGGTCTGGAAAGAACCACTGGGATCAGAAGGGGATTTAATAGCTGCTTTAAACAAAACAAGTTTGGCCAGGCTTCTGAGAAATGAAGATGTTTGGCTAGTAAACACCCTATTCTGCTTGACCTCATAATGAAATCCTATTTGGCCTTTAACCAGTGCAACATGCTTCAAAGCCCAGGACAGCTTTTGCAACATTGGAAAACAATGAGAATAAAGCTGTTCAAATTCCTTACTTCAGCTGGCCTGAAGCAAAATGGAAGTCCCTTTAAATCATAACGTTACTGTAATCAGGAAACCGAAAATCTTATGCAAAACTTTTTGAAATTGTAACAAACAGTAAGTAGTTTGTACAGCATGGCTCAGTCTCTGGCTAACCAGTATTTCAAGTTTTCACTTTGTTTTCATCTTTGATGTCAGTAAACCTTTTGTGTCATAGTATAAGTTTTAGCCAGTGCCAATAAATGTTCCCTCTGTGATGCTACTTTCTTCTATGTTCCTTCTTCTAAGTTTCTTCTAAGTTTGAAGTAGATTAGCAAATTGGTAGGTGAGCATCATAATCAGAAAATAGTAAACCTAAGAAAATAAGGAAACATATTTGGTTCCCTGGTGGACCAGTAGATAGCATTGCCATGACCTGGGAACTAACCCCAGCCTCTGGAACTTCTTGCTCAAAACAGTCTACTTCTCAGTGCCAACCCCAAGCATGGAAAAATCAGGAAGAACATTAGGAGTAAAACTTGTGCCAAATTAATATTCAGATCTGAGGATACACTGTTGTTGTTCTTTTGGCTGCTCCCGTCCCTTCTGGGCGCCAAAGTGAGTAGCAGCCCATCCAGTAGCTTTCTCTGTTTTTGAAATTTTCTTCACAATTAATAAAGTATCTATACTGTATATCAATCTATGTCTGTATCTATCTATTTATCTATCTGTCTGTCTGTCTGTCAATAGGTTGCCACAGCAGATCATCCAATCTGCATAAAACTTGTGTTTTTATGCTGAGTGCTCAGATACACAGGATTTATGCAGAATAGACCCCTCCTGACCAAGCCTCCCATTCTATCTAGCTTGAGGCTGGCACTAAGAATGCCCTGCTAAGGAGAACCCCTCGAGAGCGCTTTGTGCCCAAGGACTTGGTTTTTGGATTTTGACTTTGTCTGGGACTTTTGTGTTGACACCCGTGTCCATTGTTTCTGGGATCACAGATTTCCACAGGTGTTAGTAATCCAAGGTTAATCAGTATTGTTAATTATGCTCCATGCCTCGTCTAGTGGTTCCTCTTGGAGAAGTTTTAATACTGTGAGTATTAGGACTTTAGACATGTCTATGATATTCTGGAATTTTTTTTTTTGAATGTTTGTTCTGTTAGTCTTCACATATGCACTTATGCAATGCCAGCATCCTTTCATAAATAACACCTGCATTCAAGGACTGGGTTTGGTGGCTCCAACTGAGAGCAAGAAATAATCTTAAGCTCAGAGATCACTTACACACTTAGTGACGCTACATCATAGGACAAAGTCATACTGTAACTAAGTACTGGAACTTGATAAAAGGCTTCAATGATTAAGCTACTGTAGCTGTAGTTCTAAGCAATATATGCAAATCTTGCACAGTACCTCCATTTCTGCGCTGTTGCTGGGTTTAAATCCACAAAATTAGAGAAGAGGATCCCCCCCCAATATACTTACCGTATATTAATACTAAAAACAGGTTAGCCTTTCGTCATCTCTAAAACCATACACACACAGAGCACTGATTTACAGATGAATATGAATTTTTCTTGGACAGTTTTAGGATGTTTCACACATGGATATGTCAAGTTTAATACAATAATCTGCACATGCATCCATCTGCTTGTGGCTTTCTTTTACTTTTTCTGTGACTTGAATTGTAAAATATTTCAGAGTGATTTAAGTTTTTAGCAGTTGACCTGAGTCATTTCCTTATTTTATTTTATTATTTTAATCCTGGAGCAGCCATCTGAGCAAAAAATGGAAAAACTATTATGACGTAAACTGATAAAGCATATGGTGTATGATTGTATTCATTCCTGTCAGGTGGCATTATAAATATTTTTTTTTATGATGGAATGTCCCATGCTGATTTTATGATAATTTTTTATGATGCCTGAAAGAATTTTTGATTCTGCTTCAGTTTGGAACATTGTTTTGTCATTATTGATTTATTGCCTTAAAATGTCTCACACAGTATATTTATGTACAAGTGCAAAAAATAAAATCATGGAAAAGTTTAATTATTAATTATGGCTTTTAGCTCATGAAAAATAAAAATCCATTATCTCAAAAAAATTTCTTAAGATCAACCAGTGATGTACAAATGATTTACAATACAGAAATGTCCAACTTCTGAAAAGTATGTTGATTCATGCACTTAATACAGTACTTGGTTGGGGCTCCTTTAGCACAAAGTACTGCATCAACAGATGGCACTGCTGAGGCGTTACTGAAGACCAGATTGCTTTAATATCAGCCCACAGCCATCTGTAATTTTGGGTCGGGTGTTTCTCATCTTCTTCTTCTGTATATCTCATTGATTCTCTTTGAGGTTTAGGTCAGGTGTGTTGGCTGGCTATTCAGGCACAGAAATATCATGGTCAGCAAATCAGTTAGTTTTAGTCCTACTGCAAGTCCTGCTAGGAAAGGAAATCAACGTTTCCATAAAGCTTGTCAGCAGACTGAATTATGAAGTGTTCTTAAATCTCCTGGTAAACGGCTACATTGAATTTAGACTCAATAAAATTGTCACAGTGGGCCAACAAGAGCAAATAACATGACACCCCAATCATCACTAACTATAGATAGTTCGCACTGGCAACTTGGATTCTGTGCCTCTCCGCTCTTCCTCCAGGCTCACTCACTCACACACTCTCACTCACACGCTCCGTCTATGCCACTTTATCTGGTATACAGGGTTGCGGAGAGCCTGGAGCCTATCCCAGGAGACTTAAGGCATGAGGCGGGGTACACCCTGGTCTGGGTGCCAATCCATCACAGTTCTCCAGACTCTCACTCCTTCATTTGAAATTGAAATTTACATAAAATTTACTTTCATATGAAAAGAAGGCTTTAGAAAACTGAATGATAGTCCAGTTATTTTTCTTTTTAGCCCAGGTTAGATGCTTCTCACATAGTCTCTGGGATATTCCTTGATACGAGAATTGTTCAGTTGTAGCACATTTCCTGAAAACATGTGTGTGGTGGCTCTTGATGTGCTGATTACAGCCACGCTTGACTCCTTGTGAAACTATCCTAGTTTCTTGAATTGGCTTTGCTTGACCATATCCAGTAAAAGAAATTCTCTTATTCCAAAAGCCTTGCTTCCTCCAAATACTTGTATCTGGATCTGTACGTGTATTCAAAGCCAAAGTGCGTGTATCCTCAACCGAACGGTTTGCTTATACTGTATATCTGACTTTTGTTTAAATTTACTTCTTATTTTTTTAGTCTCTGCCCACAATATTTTCCAACCAATTCTGGTTCTATTTCATAAAAAAAAAAAAAATTATAACAATGAACAGATGCTATAAATGTGTCATGATAAATGCATTCACGTTAATGCCTGCTTTTTTTTTTTTTTTAATCCCTCAAGCTTCGTATCTGATCTCTTTCCTGGATGTTCATAAAAAGCAGCTGCTTGTGTGGCTTTTTAGTTGTGTCCGATCATACACCTCAAGTCTCAAACAGATGTTATATGAACCTTTTTAAACTGTTAATTTCAAATTATGCAAACTGTACTTGTTTTATGCTCACTGCAGAACTCTTAATCTGCATACACATCAAATAAAGCTGAGAAGTCAGCACTTTTAAGAGTGATTAAAAAGAGCTCATGAATCATAAACAGGAAAGAGATGAATGCAACCACAGATAATAATCACTGTGGGATACTTTAAGAGCTATGAAGACCAAAACTCTGAGTCACTAATTTAAGATATCTTTGACCTTTTAGTAAGAGCAAAGGATGTGAAAATGCTCCGTACTGTAGATGTAAAATTAGCTTCGGAGCCACTAAACTCTGACTCCAAACCTGGCATAGATTGAATAATAGACAGGTGATACATTCTCTATATAGTTATTCGTTCTACTTTTTGGCTACAGGGGTCACGACAGCGGACCATGAATCTACAAAACAACTTGGCACAGGTTTTGTACCAGATGCCCCCCTATGACTTTGTCTGGACTTCGAGCTGGTACTGCATGCAGTGGCTGAGTAGAATGAGGTGGGGTAACCCACCGACGGCGGGGGGATCCTTAGATCCCCAAACCATAAAAGTGTGTTTTTTTCCCCTAAACAGCCAAATGTTACATGAAACATGGTGTCAACTAACCACTTCTCATTTTTCTACCTTCCTTCCGGTTTTGCAGTGGTTACAGGTTACAGTATGTGGCAAGAGGTCAAGACATATATACTTTTACCAGTCATGCTTTTCATATTTGAAAGAAAGCCAGTGAAAACATTTTGCTGGTATTTCAATTCAATTCAATTTTATTGGTATAGTGCTTTTACACAATAAAAAAAAAAAGGTATTGGGTGTAGGTGTAGTGGTTAGCGCTGTTGCATTGCACCTCCAGGGTCCAGGTTCGATTCCCGGCCAGGCTTGATTCCGGTCTCTGTGTGCATACAGTAGAGTTTGCATGTTCTCCCTGTGCTTGGTGGGTTTCCTCCGGGTACTCTGGTTTCTTCTCACAGTCCAAAGACATGTAGGTCAGGCTAATTGCCGTTCCCAAATTGCTCGTAGTGAATAAATGAGCGTGTGAGTGTGTGTGTTTATAAAGTGGTATAGACGATGAGTGAGTGAGTGAGTGTATGAAATGTGAATGTGTATACAGTAAATGTGTATCATTTGGGTGATAACGGATAGCAGGGATTGATCTGCAGTCATACTGTGTGTTAGGCGGCTGCAAGATCAGTATAACAGTTGACGTCTTTAAGTTAATATGGAGTCCAGTTCGTTAGTGGAGGCTCAGGTAGACTTGTAGGAAATAGCAGTCCTGAACTATCGAGCGACTGCAGTCACAAGTCCTCAAAGAACAGCTGTCTGCTTCAGCCAAGGCCAGGATCATCTTCATGGTAAAGTGGAGCCGTCCCCAGTCACCACACGCATCCCAGGCAGGCCACACGGGGCATCCATGCGACGAGATCTCCAACCAGAAGCAGGACACCAGGACGAGTCACACAGGTCCAGAGGGCAGAGATACTAAGATAAATATTAGAAAAACTTTATATTTAACCAATATAATAATAAAAAGACAATAATTTTTCACCATGATATTAAAAATTTTTTGACATGCGCGCGCACAGTTTTTGTGCCTTGTTCCACCGGGGCAGCCCTGGCCTCTCCACATCCCCCACATTGGGTATGACTCTTGAGGTGTGCTTTGGTTTGCTGGCACCAGGACTTTGGCAGTAGATTTTTGGGGGTTCAGGGGTTAGGGCCTCCTGCCTCCTGTTGGCATTTTCACTTCGGTTTAAACAAGACAAGGTAAATTCATTCATTATTGTATTCAACAAAATATAAGAGAAAAACTAAGATAAATATTAGGAAAAACTATTTACCTAATATAATAATTAGAAAAATGGATAGTAATTTTCCTCAACATTAAAAAAAGCAAAAATAGTGGGGTTAGAAATATTTCACTTTACATGTAATGAATTTAGAATATATGAGAATTTCACTTTTTTTTTTTTTTTTTTCTGCATCAGCTTGGTAGGCTGTGGTTCACTGGATGGTCGGGATAGCCAGCATTGACTTTTTGTTGTAATTTGTGCTGCATTGGCCTTTTTGTGGGATTGGACTGGCTGTTGCCTTTGGTGCCACCATGGTTAATGTACAGTATTACTGTACTTGGTGTTACTTTTATGATGTGTGTGTGTGTGTGTGTGTGCGTGTGTGAGTGACTGTTATATACAGTAATACCACCACTATGATATTCAAATTGCTATTCAAAATGAGTGATTTATAGACATTACAAGAGTTTAAATATAATACTAAAACAAATCCAAGGAATGCATGAGAATGATTAAGGACTTGAACGCACCACATGTTAAAATATGTTAAATTCAAAGAACATTTTGTGAAAGTTTGTATTTTTACTTCCGTGTAAAATACAAACCTTTACAACACTGATGGACTTGCGTAATATCGCTTACTCGTGTGTGTGTGTGTGTGTGTGTGTGTGTGTGTGTGTGTGGTCCAGGAATTTCCACCATCAGTTACTGTCATGACATGACTTCTGACCTACCGACTCAGTCATGAGTCACTTTGGCAAGGTCACCGTGTCAGTGTGAAGACAAACGTTTGGTGCAGTGAAGAGACAGGATATGTTTAACACAATTACTCTTGCAGAACAGAAATTACTTAATAGACTGTAGGAAAGGAGAGCACAAATGCAGTCACGGTTATTGTGTAAGTGCACGTTTGTTCAAAAAAAATCGAAGAAATCTGGAAATGATCAGACAGACACATCTGAATATAGCAACACTGTTTGAGGAAGTAACAGTCTAATTACTGAATGGTTTTTGATTCATGATAAAAAGAGGTTGTATACTGTGTGTCATGTGAGATGCAATTGAATTGTAATTAGACTGGTTAGTACAAAGTGAACAAATAATTTTTTAAATCATCCTCATGCAACAAAATGAGGATAATTAAAATAAATATATATATAAATAAATATTATATATATATATAAAACAGTAAGTCCTCTCCCAGAGAGTAAAACTTATAGATCACTGATTACTTTTAAGATCAGTCGAGAATTAACAGTACACACATGAAACTCCTAATCCTAATTCAAGTGCTTGGTGCAGAGGAACGACTTTAGCCTTCATTTAAAGTGAAATGCTGCCTCCCACAGCATAAAACAGACCATGTTTACAGATGTGTAAGAACATTTCAAGGTCTAAACCATGAAATATTTAAAAACAAAAAACAGGAACATAAAAATAGCTCTAATGACCTAAACAGACTCTCCCAACATCCCTTTCACACATGCTTCATAAACGCCAATAAAACCTCACGATGGGAATGATTAGATTTTTCTTTTCATTACTATTTATTCATAGATTATGTTAAATGTGGTTAAAATAAACATTTGATTTAAATTACAGTCTGCATGACAATCCCCTTAAGGAACTTGGGTGAGAAAAAGAAAATCTGAGGAAGAAAAAAATACGGGACATGGCACATGGGTCGAAATGATTTTATTATTTTTTTTCCTGATTTAGTTCATCAGGTTGGAGTAATGCCAAACTTGATGCTTGACCGGGAAGGGTAGTGTTACTGATCCAGTTCAGTGAGTGTCAGTAATGCACCTAAAAGTTTCACTTTTGAGTTGGCCTAAAATATAAAGACATTTAGTTTGTACTCGGAGCTTGCCATTTCCGTATTTTGGCACTGGAAGATTGAGCAGAAAATATGGGTCACATGATCTCGATTTTTTTTTCCCTACTGTATGTCCTGTTTTTATTTTCTTCTCCAGGTTTTTTTTTTTGGATCCCATGCCCCGTTATTTTAGTTTTTTCAACTGATTTTTCCCCTCACCCATGTCCCTTAAAGGATTCTGTAACAACCAGTACTGCCATCATAGAAAGAAAAAAAAAATCATAGAAATTCATTCTACACTTTCTAGGTTTAAGGTTTAAGAAGTCAAGATGAAGCAATATGATAGTTTTTGGTTTTAAAGCTTTGTACTGTATGTTGTTTGCTAATTTAATTTTGCCAGTGAAAATATATAATGTAAAAATGTGTCTATTTGTAGCAAGTACAGACCAAACACCAGTTTAAAGATACTTTCTATCTATATGCAATACTTACATTGTTAACAGCATTTAAAAATATTAAATAATTCAATATAAAAATTATATAAAATATGTAAGAATATAAAATAATATATATTCCAACATTATTCTACAGTATAAAGTCAGTGCTTTAACAGAAGTTTAGGATTTTTTTGTAACTGTACCAAAATGTTCTTTTTTTTTTTTTTTTTTCATAAAGAAAAAAAAAAAAAAAACAGAAAATAATCCAGGCTAGGCATATTCAATGTCAAATTAAATGACTAGCCATAGAGGGTGCCAAAAGTAACAAAAATTACATATTTACTACAGAGAAAAAGTCTTAAAACTTAGAGTGCTGTGCAAAAGTATTGCATCATCCCTTATTTATTCATATTTAATTAATTTAAATTACTTAAAAATCTGTTGTTTATATAACAACCTCAGCAGCAACCTCATTTCACCTCTCGTCTGTTCCTGCTACTCAGCATTCAGCATTAGCAGTATACTAATCACTGGCCTGATCATCTATTATCATCTGCATCTGTTTCTCACTGGTTCATGCCTTAAGTTAATGCTTGAATGATTCATAGGTCATTGTGTGGTTTAACAAACAAACAAAAACATAGCCCTGAAACTGTTCAGGTACTTGGATTGGACAAAAAATTAGTGCAAAAATTTTTTTACAAAATGACTGTAAAATCGAAATGAAAACAAACAAACAAACAAACAAAACGTCCTTTAGGAAGCCTTTAGAATTATTCCTCAAGACTACGTATATAAAAATGCAAGAAAGTCTGGCTTTGCGAAAGCAAAATATGAAAGAATAAGGGTCGGCTCAAGACTTTTGCACAGTGCCTCATATGCAGTTTTTCAAATTCTCAACACACTAATGCAAAGCTTTTAACCAAAAATATTAACTTACAATTGGTTATTATAAGTGAATTCCTTCTTGAACTTGGTACCCAGAGTCCAGTAATGAGAGACTCAGTTGTTCAGAGCCCGATTTGTGTCAATATCCACACATCTACATTGCTTATTTTTTAACATTTTCATTAAGCTGGACTTGTTTTGTATCACCAGTTCACTCATGCAGTTATCCAATTATCAATTACGCCAAGAAATAAATAACCAATTATGAGGCAGTGGCCCACTGCATAGATCTGAGAAACTTTGGTTAATGTTTATACAGTAGAAACATTAGAAGAAGGTTTTAAAAAAGTGAACTTAGTGAATTAAAAGAGAATAAAGTCTTTGAATATGCAATGTACAGTAGTATCGGATTCTTGGCTCAACTTCATGTAGCCTTTTGCTGCTGTAGCTCATACAGCTCAAGGCCAACTATGCTTTTCTTCTCACTTACAAAGAATGAGCAAGTTCTAGAAAGAAAGACTGTATAAAAAGCTAATCATTCACAGGTTTATAAGGGAAGAAATGTTTAAACCATCCAATCTTATATAAAAAATATAGGGATGCTAAAGGACGAGGAAAAGTGACAACTGGAATTGGTTCTAATCCAAAATCTGCTTGCTTAATAACTTGGGATATCCGCCATGTGTGGGTATGTGTGAGTGCTGGGAAGCTATTGCAGGCAGTTTTGAAACTTCCAGAAAGAGCATGTGTCTGGGAGCATTAGGTCAACAACTAGCAGAATGCTCAGTTACTCTACATACAGTATGAGGTCCTGTGACAGATAAATATAACACCTATCTGTACAGTAAGTTGTTCTTGCATGACATAGATATAAAATGTAGAAGCAAATAAACATTTTAATACATGGCTTGTGGTCCAATGTAATTTCCAGATTATTCTAGATTCTACAGCTCACTCACTCACTCATCTTCTATACTGCTTTATCCTGTATTCAGGGTCGCGGGGACCTGGAGGCTATCCCAGGAGACTTAGGGCACGAGGCAGGGTACACCCTAGACCAGTGGATCTCAACCTGCGGCCCGCGGGCCGCATTCGGCCCGTCACAAATGCAAATGCGGCCCGCGATGCTGACCACGTAAAAAAATAAATAAATAAAATAAATGGTTTTACAATTAATTTTAAAAAAATGTATTAAACAAATAAATGTATTAAACAAACTTTGAACTATATTT
>JAQMYL010000018.1:4946673-4957878 GCA_030014365.1 Clarias pachynema | reverse complement strand
AATTAGTTGTTCCAAAATAGCAAACTTCAAGTATACTAGTCATTAGTCTGCTGCAAGCATACTTAAATATGCTTGGAATTAATATACTTAGCATACTTAGCAAAAAATAAATAAATTTAAAAAAGATATATATATATTCAAGAAAATGTACTATATTATGAAGTATATTGTTGAATATACAGTAAAATGACATACATTAAGATATACATTTGAATATATTTTAATATATTTCTTAATATATGAAAAGCGGCAATTCCTTATGTATTTTTCAATATGTTGTAATATATTAATACAATATATTATTCTGTATATTGTGAATATATTTTTGAATATGAATATTTTTTTTTTCTGTTAAGTCAGAACACTAAATCATTTAATATAGAGAGAAATATATATTTTTTGGCATAAGGGAATGGTCTGAAAAGAACAGTGAGTTTAGGTAGTGCTTTCCTCATGAATATTCACACCAGGCCAGTTTGATAAGATAAGCTGCTCCTTGACCGAAATATTACCAGTGGTGCATAAAGCCACACAGAAAACCGTTTCGCTAAAATCGTGACATTAGAGATCTGCTTCCAGTGGAAATCCAGGGGGAGGATCCAGGAGGATGAGCTCTTTAAAAGGGGTAATTCACATCAGGTGTTTCAGTCCAGGGGATGACAATCAGGTGTGAGTTTAACCATGCCTCCAGTGTTCAAGAAAATAAACCTGAGACTTCAGTATCAAAGTCTGCCTTTCTCCGTACAGGTTTACGGCATTGTGCCATACCTGGATCAAATGAGATTCCTGGGGACCTCAGACAAAGGGTTATCAGCTCAAGAGCTGCTCACCAGGCTAGAAAGGCTTACACAACCATTTCTACAGAATTAAGCCTCCATCAAGGTACAGTACTGCACAGGTTTATGCAGAAATACATAAAATTGTAAAGGGCTCACAGTCTTTATAGCAGCAATGTATTTACACATGTTCATTTCTTTCTTACTCCACGATGATCAATAACCCTACAAATGAACTTTCCTGTTTCCTGCCTCCAATGCTCCGTTGTGCCATTCGGTAACATTTCTCCTCATTTTATGGACTGTTTCATGGACTGAATGTTGTGCAGTGGGGATGATTCAGTGAAGAGGAACGTGGTGCAGACTGAATAAATGGGTCTCTGGCTCTGTATAGCCCAACTTCATGCCGACGACTTCCTGCTTGCACGGGCGGCCCAGGAGTCATAAAATATTTTCATTTCACTTCTTTTCATACTACTGCTTTTCTCTGTCCTATGGAAGAAAAGTTAAAATAGAATTTAGATTTTTGGATTTGACAAGTCTTTTTTTTGGGGGGGGTCATTAAAAGAAACTAAGATGTACTGTTACACTTTGGCAATATAAATTATTTTATTCTTTAAAAAAAAAAAAAGTCATTACCAGGAATCAAATTGAAAGTAAATGGTGCAATACTAGCAGGCTAAGATATTGTTCCAGGAAAGGGGAAAGAAGCAGGAATCTGATCCCTCTCACTTTTCTCCTTGCACAACAAAGCATATCTGATCATGACGTGACACCCTCCTCCCTCCCCATCTGATGTATAGGAACTGCTCGACCTTGTGAGCGAATAACGAGGACCATCATCGTATCAAATAGCACCGCTGTAACATGAGCTTTAGAAAGTTGCAAAGTCACTTCTTTCTCATTTTAGCAGCAGCAGCTGCTGCAGTTTGACGTCCTGCTTTCTCTCCTCGCACTTGTGTCTTTTGGACTTTAAATGCAAACCAGGTCTGTAATGGATTGAGCTTTCAGTGTGCGTAAACGACCTCAGATTAAAACAAGGCAAAAACAACAAAACAGCTTTTACTAAATGCCGGGAGATATGAGGAGCGTTCGAGTCAAACCAGGACTTGATTTGATTTGTGCAGAACATGAGTAAATACTCCCTTTATTTCTCAATATAATCCCCTGCTACACTAAAGCACTTATCACAGCATTTCACTGGCTTGGATACCATCAAGGTCGAAAGATTTCTCAGTATGCCAGATTGGACTGCCTGCTTCACATCTGAATCACTGGCCTCCCAGGACCGCCTTTAATTGCCCAGACATGTGGAATGGCTTGGAATGAGGTCAGGACTGTACAGGTAATGTGGTGATAACTCCCAGCCGAGATCCTGTAATGTGCAATATTTTGTGTACAGTTCCCAGAGACAGATGTATCTTTTCCTCAAGCTTTTCAACGATCAGGTGTAACACTCACTGAATGTTCATGAAAACGACTGCAATGGGCTCCCAGACATCTTTGCCAAGAAAATCATTAATGGATGTATAGGGTTCTTTAAAACATTTGCACCATTCAAATATTTTACTGCGGCTAAGAGTCTCATCACCGTGCTCTGTTTGAAGTCTTCTGTAAATGTCAATCGGTTTTATGCTTTCATTCGTGAGAAAGTTCACCGGTTTGAATATTTTATGAATTTACATTGTGAGAATCACCAATCCTTTGCACACACGTAAAAATTGTGTTAAATCTCACTGTTATTGTTTATTCAAGAACACAAAGCCACATTATTTTTTATGGGGCATTCGAAGATGTTTTATCGACAAACTGAAGTTTGGGGGGGGAAAAAAGATATATTCCCTGTCTGCAATTTGTAATCTCTGTTCTACTGTATGATCTCTATGAATCCACTTTCAAAACTGTCTGTAGTCAGGAATGATACATGATACAAAATTCCAAATTAGATTAAACATGATATACTGCATCATTTTGCAGCACAACAAAAAATGGACATGCCTTGAGTTTCTACCGTACATTTCAATTGATTAAATCCTTTAATATTATCAAAGCACAATGATTGACGCTTTGTAATGAGACAGTGTTTGCATGATCCTTTGAGACTCTAAGTGGCGTATAACATAATAAAAGCTGTGCATTTAAAAGAAGCTAAATTAAATGGTTAATTAAACATTAGCTCTTCAGCCAAGCTTTCACTGGTATGACTCTGGGGGGGAGTCATACCAGTGAAAAGCTTGGCTTTACTTTTAGTGCCAATGTATGATCCTCTTATGTAGCAGATTTGTCACGCTGAAACATTTCAGTACTCCACTCTGCCTGCCGTCAGCATTATAACTTAGCATCATAATGCTAGTCATAATGCTTCTCTAGGGGTTGTCTCTATGTTCCCAGGGTCCTGTGGTCCCAAAGTAAAATTTTTCCCAGTTCTAGAGTCTAATGTTCCCAGGCTGACATGTTACCAAGGTTCTATGTTCCCAGAGTACTATGTTCCGCCGGTCAATATAGCACTGAAAAAATATGTTCCCTAGCTCTCTGTTTGTTTGAGGAAAAATCTTTGATAATTATGAGTTGTGTTGTGTTTAAAAAGTTTTAAAGCCTTATTCCAATCAAATAAACTGGATAATATTTAGGAATTTTATCTTGAAATGAGTAACAAAATAGGAGGGTTAAGCTGCCTTCCGGCTCTTGTCTCACATACGCTGGATCTAATCTTTTTATTGATTTCGGATGTTTCTAACAGATAGAGATGGAGAGTGACAGTTTAGCCTGAACAACTTCATTATAATGGAAAGTGGTGGAATGTAATGGTTGAGTAAATCACAAGCTGAAGGCAAAATTACCAGCACACATAAACAAACATGAGCTTCAAGATGATGCCTCAGCCCTCTTGTCATTTAGTGCTGAGATCCAAATTGGCATGTGTGTGGTTTGATGGACGTGTGGAGGCTTCCTTCGTCTAAAACTGCAGTGTGGGAGCTGAGGAGGCAGGTTACATCACTAAACAAGCACGTTTACCTTCCTTCACAATGTAGATTTGGGATCATGCCAAATATCGAGCTTGCTTTTCATGCCTTTGTGTGTAAAACAAAATAAATAAATAAAAAATAAAAATAAAAATCTGTTTAAATACTATGAATTAGAAATGGCTTGACTGACATTTTGCAAAAATTTTAAATATTCACTGCTTCAGAAACTGGTTAAAGATCTATGCTGGTCATCAGAAGGTTGTGGGTTCAAATATCAAGAATAAAAAAAAACATCTGTTGGGGCTTTCAATTGCTCAGACTGGAGTTGATTACAGTAAATTCAGGGTTGGATAAATGTGTCTACATATAACAAAAAGGAATACATGTACTCAATGACCATTAGGTTATGGATCCTCTAAATCCAAATTTGCTGGCTGATAAACACTTACTGTATGGCTGGGTGGTGCCAGGAAGAGGGGCAGGGGTGGGCGTAGGCCGGAGGCTGTAGCTACCCCAAGGGCAGCGATAGCTACCCCTTGCACCTACGTTTATTTGTGCATATTATATAATTTGAAAAATAAATGAATACAATAATAAAACAACAAATATTTTTACACTACACAGGTGGTCTGATTCAGCCAATGGGAGCAGCACGCATTGAACGTTTGACTTTGTATTTTTAGGAAGAGTGCAATTTTTTCATGATGTGTTCCATTCATCCATTTATGAACCCAACTAGGGACCACGGAGGCCAATAGTGATTACCACCGTATTTTTTTCCCATTTTACACCCATGGTAGGACCTCTGGTCAAAATACACCTATGCATTCGCACACTACGAGCAATTTGGGAATGCCAATTAGTCTAATGTTCATGTCTTTGGACTGTGGGAGGAAACTGAAGTACACAGAGGAAACCCACCAAACCTGGGGAGAACATGCAAACTCCACGCACACAGACCCTGAGGAGAGAATCGAACCCTGGAGGATCGAGATAACCACTACGCCATCATGCCATGACTTAGCGTTAGTGAAGCATACAGTAATATGTAACAATATCATACTGTAATGGATCCTTTTTTGTTGCTTCATGAACACTATGTTTTGATTAAAAGATGGCTAATGCATGATTTTTCCCTCTAGTTCTCTGTTATTAATTTACTGCATTTGTCAGTTGAGGCACAAATTCTTCCATTTACTCCTTGTAGTTAACTTTATGCATCGTTCATTCATGTAACATTATGTCCATGGCATTGCAATTTAGATTCTAACTGGCAGCATGAGTTTGTGATTTCTGATTGTGAGGCTGAAACATTCACAAACCTGTGTGTGACTTGTTGTTTGTGAGTGAGACCTGGCCAGGGCATCATCATGTGTAATGATGACTCACTGGGTTGTTTACGGAGGCTGGTGTTTGAACCTTGTTTATACTGTATATCCTATGAGCTGAATATCTTTCCTAGTGTTTATCACAGACTATTGTGTTGCATTGGAATTGTATTGTATATATATGTATTTGCATTTTAAAAGATTTTTAATCTTACAGTTAAATAAATTGTATTTTTGGCCACAATTTTTGGGTACATAGACATCATGACATAAAGTTGTTAAATTAAAATGAAAACAGTCTTCCATTTAATTTCTGTGTGGGGTTGCAGCAGGCCACCTGGTCATGGGGGTGCCAATCAAGTCTCGCAATCCCTGAGGGCAGAAGAGGGCACAAGAACACAGTTACTATACAATTAGATAATACCAACCAACCTACAATGCATCTTTTTGGACCATGGGGAAGTCAGGGTACATGCAGGAAACCCACAAAGCACAATGAGAACATGGACAAAAATTGTTTCTTTTAAGTAAGCATAAAAAAAAAAAAACTTTTGACATTCTTGAGCATTTGGGTAGACTCTAAGGAATTTTAGAAAATATAGAAAAAAATCTATATTTTTAAGCACAGTGTCCATTAACCAATTCAACATGTGTGTGCTTGTTGATCTTGTTGAGTTTTTTTTTTTTTTAAGCAGGTAAGGAATATTGAATGCCTGTTTATAGCTGCTATATGGTTAGCACTGTCGCCTTGCACTTCCAGGGTCCGGTTTTGAATTCCTGCCTCTGGGTCTGTGCATGGAGTTTTCATGTTCTTACCGTGCTTGGTGGGTTTCCTCCATGTACTCCGGTTTCCTCCCACAGATCAAATACGTGCAGATTGCCCAAATAGGCCGTAGTATGTGAATGAGCATGTGTGCTTCTGAGTATGTATGAGTGTGTGTGCGCCCTACAATGGATTGGAACCTCGTCCAGGGTGTACCCTGCATCATGCCCTAAGTCTCCTGGGATAGTCTCCAGGCTTCCTCGACCGTGTACAGAATAAAGCATTATAGATGATGAATGGGTTAGAACAATTTGAGGAAATTAATCATCAATCACTCAGTATTATTTATTCTCTATACAGCTTATCCTGTACAGGTTCATGTGGCACCCGGAGCCCTGGACAGGGTGCCAATCCATTGGAAAGCAAAAATACACAGAGTCACTTACACATTATGGATTTCCAGGAATTTGGAAACACCAATTAATGCATATTTTTGGACTTTGAGGAGAAAACCGAAAGGAAACCCACCAAGCACGGGGAGAACATGCAAACTCTGTTATACGTAGACAGACCCAACAGCAGGACTCGAACCCTAGACCGTGAAGATGTCATGCCACAGTCCTAACCATTGTGCCATAGTGTGCAAAACTTAATTCTGTGTAAGAAAAATAAAATACTTTAATTTGTCATCATGCCTAGGTAGTGATAACCAAAAACACAGATGTGTGTGTGCACTTTAATTTTAAGCTTTCATTTGCATGGCCATACTAATGAATACAGAACATGATCCGTAAGTATGCCTTTGCAGCACCTACAGTAAGTGGTAAAGCAGGTGTTCTTTTAGGACTGCAATTATTTTAATGAACATATTTAACCCACTGTAACAATTACAACTTTTCAGGGAGGAATTTCTTTTTTTTTTTTTTTTTATATATATGCAACATTACACTACATTACACTAAGTTTATAATTATTATCATGCAGAATAGAGAGTAAGTGAGAGAAAGGAGAGAGAAAGTTTTGTTAGCATGCATGACTGGCTCCAAGGCGAAGCCAGCACATTGTCTGAGACTCGTGCTAAATGAAGTGCTTGTTCTGGTAAACTACGTGATAGATTCCTCGCTATTTGTCCGAGGTTATTTTTACCCATAAGTCCTGGCAGTGCTGCTGGTGTGGGGCGGAGCTGTCACTTGGCAGTATTTTCCCTGAAATAAGGTTCTGATTTGCTACTGTTTGGTTTTCTCAGACACATTAAGGAGTGAGAGGCGTTATCAGTCATCACACTGATACAATAACTGAAAGATTTAGCGAGTGAAACACATGAACGTATGGATTTATTAAAATATAGGGGGAAAAAAAGAAAACAGACCTGTAAGCTTTGAAAGAGACCTTTGTTGATCCTTTAATAATGTGCAGTCTAGAAATAACCAGAAGTAAGCAGTGAAAGAAGACATTTTGATAAGACACCTTAGAGTTTGACAAATGGAATTGACATTTACATTTCCTATATTAAACATATGCTTCTTTTTTCAACTAAAGAAGCTGCATCAGAAATCAGACGTTAGTCTTTTTTTTTCTTTTTTTTTCAAGATGGTGTCCCTTAGTCATCCTAAATAACACACATCTGAGTGCAATTTAATAAGCATGTGGACTGCTGACCTGCTAATTTTTACATCTGCACTCAAGAACACTACCCTGCATTTTTGGACTGAGGAGGTAATTTCTTTTCTGCTTACCTTCTTGGAATGACATTTATTCTGCTCTTTAATTTTCTATGTAAAAAAGGAACCTGGGAAGAATTAGCCTCACTCACTCACCTTCTATACCGCTTTATCCTGTATTCAGGGTTCCAGGGCCTGGGGCCTATCCCAGGAGGCCTAGTCACACCCTGGACAGGGAGCCAATCCATCGCAGGGCATGCACATATACTCATTCACAAACTACGGGCAATTTGGGAACGCCAATTAGCCTCATCTGCAGGTCTTTGGACTGTGGAAGGAAACCCACCAAGTACAGGGAGAACATGCAAACTCCATGCACATAGAGACAGTGCTAACCACTACACCACCGTCCCGCCTAGGAATTAGCCTTTTTATGCTAATTCAGTTATAAGCATCAATTGTAGTATGGTTCAAAACTCAGGTGTGGAAGTTAGACAGAGGACTAATCTATGATCATCATTGAAGCCTGAAGCTAGCTATTGTTGCAAGGGACAAAACTGGATTTTTGACTGGGTTAACAGTTATGGGTGGCACAGTGGCTTAGTGGTTAGCACTGTTGCCTTGCAGTTCCAAGTCCTGGGTTTGATTCCCACCTCAGGTCTGTGAGCTTAGAGTTTGCACGTTCTCTCTGTGCTTGGTGGGTTTCCTCCCACAGTCCTACCATAGTTGTAAAAATGGGAATAAATACAATGGTCACCAATAGACTCCACGATCCCTACTGTATTTAGACTACAGAGGTCCCTAGATGGATGGATGGATGGAGAACAGTAATGAGACTAATATCTTCCTTTATTTCTCTATATAATCCCCTGCTGCACTAATGCATTAATCCAGCATTTCACTGGTGCTTAAATACCATCAAGGTAGAAAGTTTTCTCAGAATGTCAAATCCTGATCGGATTGGCTGCACTTGAAATCACTTGAAGTAAGGTCAAGACTGTACATGAGCATGAGGTAATAACTCCCAGACAAGTTTCTGTAATGTGCAAGTGGTGTTAGTGAATGATTGTGTGTACAGTTTTCACAAACAGATGTGTCTTTGCTGCAAGTTGGTGGCAAGTTATCTGTCGATTTTCCAGGATTACACTTGCTGTATGTTAAAAGGAATGACTACAACTGGCTCCTAGCCACCTCAGCCGGGGTCATCATTTACAGGCTTCTTTAAAATGTTTGCAAAATTTACGTTTCACCACCGTACTGTGCTTGATGTCTTTGTGAATCCCAATAAGTTTTATGCCTTTATTCACAAGAAATTTCATCACAAGTCCTGGTTTTACTTGAACACCCCTATATTAGCCAAACAAGACAGACCCTAGACGTTTACTGTGTGTTCATCATGTAGTTTATTAAAACACAATGTATATAATAATGATTGTTAGTGTTACCAAACAAGTAAGATGATGAAATATTAAATTATTTATATTTTGTCAGTTTCTGTGAGAGGACATTTTAATTTTTGATTTTTAAATGCGAAGGTAAAGCTGTAACTTTAAGTCTTTAGGACTACATTGTATTTATGGTTTCTCTGTAGGACGACCAGCTGCATTCTTAATGCAGTTCTTAAATATGAGGGCTGTACCAAAAATAATGCAAAAGTGGGCATAACTTTTTTTTTTATTAATGACATAAGTCATTCAAATTATACATGGTAGAATAACTTTTTTCTATATAAAGGTAAACTACTCAACAGTGCTGATGGTCTTACAATGAATGGTTTGTTTTCAATGAATGGTTTGTTTTCAATGTTGGTTCGCTTCTTTAAACTTCTCCCTCCAGCTGTGTATACATTGCTCTTGGCTGTGGTGTCGCCTTGTCTGGTGCAGTAGTGGACCAGGTATAAAATTAGAAAAAAAGGATTTAATAAAGAAAATTTAACACTGTCAAGTTGCTGTGGTATTAGACAAGTAAAATGCTTTATGATCAGTTTCAGGGTGGAAAATGAAACCCTGCTTTGCGTTAATCCATATCACACACCCTCTTATCATTTATTATTTCAATTGTTTAAGTGTTTTATTCCTATGCTAAACAGAACTCTGTGTTCTTTTATACTTTCTTCATATTGTTTTTATTTCAGGTTTGTTTCAGTCATGCCTTATACAGTATTTACTTTGTTTATTTTAATACATTATATTAATTGATTGATTTATTTGTAATACATTGGAACCTCTGCATAAGAATTTAAACCATTCTGGAGGCGAGTTCTTAAGGTAAAACTTCGTATTGTGAAACATATATTCCCACAGGAAATAAGGAGAATGTAGATAATCCATTCCAGCCACCGAAAAATATTAAATATTACTAATTTCCAACACTATAATCATATTTGTGCATATAAACAAACAATAAAAACATTTAGAAAAGACATTTAAATGAAGTAAAATATAAAATAAATAGACATTAAACCTCGCTTAATCTTAATTTATGATTCCTCTTGGGCACCAGCTGCTTTAAAAACCAAGCTGAAAGGGGCTCCATTTTCTTCTTGCTACCGTTTTTGCTAAAATTTTTGAGACCCACTAAATCTTGCACAAAATCCAAAGAAATCCACTAACAAATATGTAAACTCACTTTGCTTGGCTTTCCACTGACACATGCAAGTTTTAAAGGCTATTGGACATACAGTATGCACAAATTAGCCGGCGTTAGTTAAATTTCAGCTCTTAAGGCAAAAATTCCTGAGGCTGAGGTTTGTATGCTGGACGTTTGTATTCTGTTGACAATATAGTAATTGTACTGTTACTATTAGTAGTAGCCTAAGTGTGGCAGTGTAAGATTTTTATTGTTTACCGAGATTCTGTTGATTTTTCTTCAAAAACACACATACTCTAATGCTGGATACAGTACCTTGTTTTCAAGGGCTTTAAACTCCCGGTAATGGACAGAGACATGAAGTTGAAGTGGGAGTTGGGTTAATTACGGGGCTTCTTTCACATCTACCTAACTCCCATTGCTTGCTCAAGCACCTGTGATGAGGTTGCCTGGATACAAAGAGTCCTTTTTTCTGTCATCACACACTGCAATGTTTTTACACACACACAAACACACACACACACATACTTCCCCCTCACTTTTTTTTTCTTCGTCCAGACAAACTGACTTCTCCTCAATCCCTCTCTTTGGTCCTGTCTCCCCAAACAGACTAAAAATATATATATATATAAAAAAAAAAAAACAGCACCAACATTTTGATCAGATTTCAAAGAAGCCATTTCCATTTTTGTATAATCACGCCTCTAGCCTCTGCACTTGAAATTCAGCCTGTGTCCTTTTTCCAGGGTGATTTATGGTGTTTGGTAGGCTGGTGAGGGATCACCGTCGTGCAGAACAGCTTTTTTGATTTAATGCATTTAACTTTCTTTCTCGCCACGCCTCACGTTCTCCACTCTCTCATCTTTTCCTTTGTTATACTTCACTGGGGATTTTCATTTCATTTGGGTAGGAGTGTGTTTCGCATCAGTGAGAGACCTATAAAGTTTGTGTCACTGCTTGTAGACTGTGTGGTTGGGCAATTCTTTGATCACCTGTAGGTTTTTGTTCAGGGAAATGATTTAGAATTATTTATTTGGTTATATTTGCACTGTTTAGAGGGTATAAATGTCAATCATGTCTGATATTGCACTGGAAGCCTTTAAATTAAAACTATATATATAT
>JAQMYL010000018.1:4925181-4935636 GCA_030014365.1 Clarias pachynema | reverse complement strand
TATCCAATCCAATGCTGGATGAAGATACTATACACATAAAAACAATTTAGTGCACTTTCAGCTCTTAGTCACCATTTTGGTCAGTCAATAGAAAGCAGCACTAATAAATACTCATACACGAATACTAAAATCTATGCTGTACGTGTATCACCCGAAGCAGTATTCTTCAGTTTGATGTATTGGTAGCTTGACAGTTCTCTAATGTGAGATGGAATGATAATGCAGGCCATAATCAAGTCCACACATTGAACCAAAAAAGAAAAAGAAAAAAATATTGAACACAATCATTCACTCGTCCTTCTCATAATGGGAATTCATTCTCGGCCCAAATGGAAATGCACAGTGATCTGTTACCACAGCCTGGTCGACTCTGACTCTAATTGTTGCTAAAAGGTTGCACATTTGCTGTCTTTCCTCAGACCTGCGTTTAAACGTGACTCATTCTGACGTTAGTGGGGCTGAAACACACCCTCGTGGTTGCATGATGTCAGCCAGTGAATTTGTTCAGAAGTGGGCTGTGTTCCTTTTTTCCCCTGCCTTATTTCTCTGTCCTTAGAAGGCTCTGTGTTTAGATGAGGGTTTGCACACCAGAGGCTGAGCGGATCTCAAGAATCGTGTGACCTTTCCTGCTTCTGTTCTCAACTCGCAAACAAAACAAGACCAATTCCTTTTACACGTCAAATAAACGGTGATATTTTTTTATTACCAGTGTGTGGAAATTTAAGTGGTACACATGGCTATTATTTCCCTCTCATGGTGCTAAATAAGCTTGACAGCTAGAGCCGAGTGTGTGTGACAAAGTGTCAAATGGTGACCCTGCGTTTATGTCGCATTAACACAGCCTTGTATCTTTAAACAGCTGAGATTATTTCAGTAAGGGATAAGCTTGTAGTGATTAACCTCATTCATTCTTGTCTTATCCCCCCCATTTAGAGCAGAACTGGGCAGAATCAGTTTTATGTACTGTATGTAACTGGCCAAACAGTATATACAGTATATACATGTGTCATATAAAATAATTATGTCATATAACATAATTATATGACATCTAAAGTTGGCACTTTAGATGTTGAAATGTTTACTTGCTCTGTGAATGCAAGACTACAAGACTATTCCTGGACTGCGTCCTTGCTTTCAGGCTGTTAATGTTATGGGCGTGAGCCAAACTGAAGCCAATACCCTTCCATTAGAGGGAGAAAATATCTGAGGTAATGAGCTTGGTCTCCATTAATCATATTTATTTGAAACTAAGTACCAGGTTGTAAAATTTTGAACATTTGGGGAAACCTGTTATCCAGGTTGGAACTTGATACAACTGAAATAAAACTGCAATTACATTTCTAGAACATTTTTTGTCATGTTAAGATTCCAAGGAGCTCAGTGAAGATCTGCGAAAAGAGAATGATAGTTTGACACAAAGCAAGTTGTTGAGCAATGAGCTGTTTTTAAACAACTGCAGATTCCAAGATTACCCTGTACATTAGTACAAGTTAATGGGAGAAATAGCCACTTTGCCAAAGTATGGAAGAAGACCCAATATGTCCCCCCCTCAGCTTAGAGGAAATTGGTTCAGGGTCAACCCAGGAATCACCAAGCACAAGACTATCAAGAACTGGAAGCTGCTGGAAGATGAGTGTCACTGTCTATGCTCAAGCAAGTTTTTACAACACTATGAACTGAAAGACTGCCATTAAAGAAAGAAGTCCCTGCTGCAAAATCCACACCTTCTAGCTTGAATAATGTTTGCAGCTGAACACATGGGCAATGAAAAAGTCTTCTGGACTGTTGCCAGTTCTGACCATTTAGCAGCATTAACATTAAAAACATCAGCATTCAAACCACCTAGGTTTTGGGTTCCCCTTGTGCCACTGGGACAGCCCAGTGATAGATACATCTGAATTGGTATCAATCCGGAAGTATCCTAGCTTGGTGGATTTGATATATACGCTCAGTGGTACTTGTAGATACTCCCGAAAATCAGTGGTGTATACAGGAGTTTCCTAGTACAGTTACACCTCTTTTCATGCAGTGTAATGCAATTAACAATGTTAATGTTATGGAATGTTATGATTGGTGTATATTTTAAGGAGTAAAGGTGATGCAGTCAAGTCCAAGGACACTTCTTGCAGTGTTCTTGGAACTTGGAGCGTTCCAACAGAACAATGATTCCAAACAAACATTAAACCTGGTTGTGGAATGGACTTACTAACTTTAAGATTTTGAAGCTAAATCAGAAGATTTGTGCATCATTCTTAAATTAACATTACCAATTATTTTGTAAAAGAGTGGCCTATTTTCCAAGCAGAATTCTGCCAGAAGCTTGTTGGTGGCTACCAGAAGCATCTGCTAATGGCCAAGGAACATTCAACCAAATATTAAATTTGGCCCTGTGTAAATTTCCAGAAACCCAAAATAAATTAATACAAATAAAAAGAATATTTTCTTTTACAAATAATGTATGTTGTACAACCATTCTGCACTAGAGAAAAAGACCAGTTGAAATACTTCACTGCAAACCCCAATATTGACATGACATTGCTGTTCTTGAAAGGTGTACATAAACTTCTGAGGACAACTGTACTTTAATCTGTTTTAAATTAGCTTTAAACTATCATTAGCTAAGTTTAATCTGTTACTTTAAAAACAATAACATATAATAACAAATGATCTAATATAACCTGGCATTTGCATTATAGTTATCACTACTACATCACTTTATGAATGATTTCCTCTCGTTAACATGAAATGATAAAAACGTCACTGAGTGACTGTGCTCGCCTATAGTTTAAAGTCTGAATGAAATCAATTAATAGGGTTACGCCTAAGGAGGCACATTGTGTTACCCCCAATAAAGCTTGTGCCAGTGTGTGGGTTTAGTCTGCGCTCTGGCTCACTAGGTAATAACAGGATTGGGGACATAATTGAATTAGTGTGGCCTGGAATTAGATGTTTAAGGGCCATGCAGGTGTGTGGGTGTATGTGGAAGTGAGAGAAATAGACTAAGACAGCAACAGGTGCTGTCTATTTATGTTACAGGGTATGTGTTCTAGCTGGCTCAACTTCATTTGATCAAAGTTGTAAGAAAAGTTTTTTTTTCAGTGCAGAAACTGCATCTGAAATGACTTTCTACCCATGTCTTCAAGACCAAACACTGACATTGTAACACTGTGTAACAACAGTGTAATACTCTTAAAACGCAAAATTCTTCTTTTTAATACTCACTCACTTACTAACTCAACGTCTGTACGACAGGAGACATACATAGGACACAATGCGGGGTACACCCGGGGGCAAATAATTCCAGGGATCAAACATAGACACATTCACACACGCATTCACACACTACAGACAATTTGGAAATTGTCCATTTTCCATGCCTTTGGACTGTAAGAAGATACCAGAGCACCTGGAGGAAACCCACCAAGCATGCGGAGAACTTTCAACCTCTATGCACACAGACCCAGGGCAGGAATCTAACCCTTGACCCTGGAGGTGCAAATCAGTGCTAACCACTCTTTAAAATCTTTTTAGAAAATGTATCTTATAATTTTCCATCACAGCCTTAACAATTCTTGTAACCTACAAGGTAATGTACTACATTTTTCCAGTAACTGTCAAACTAAAATAAATAACTATTCTGGATGTTGAAGTTTGCCAAAAATCTCTGTCTGTTTAGGCCAACCAGATAAAGAGAAAGAATTATTAAAAACTTTTTTTTATACAAGCCCTGACAGCGCTAACCCAAACTGACCCTTGCAATCATATGAGTCAGCAGTCACATGACCATGTTGGTGTAAACTTATCTACAGTACTTATTTGGCTATATATAATATTTTGTATATCATATGTCATTCTTGAGAATTGGACAAAAGTTTTTTAATAATAATATTTTTTTTTTTTACTTTTCTAATCACTGAATATATGTTGTTGCACCGGTGTGTGTAACCCTGTTATGGAACAACCTCCCAGGTGTAACATTTTTGAACAACCCATTTCAGTGCATTACAGGATTTTTGTCAATACCATAATACATTAAAATATGTATTTAAATTATATTTATTTTCTTAAAAATATAGGTTATGTCTAATAACCAAGTGTTAATTGTTTTGTAACTGTCATATACAGTAATTATTTCGAAATTGAATGCAGCCCCTTTTAATAGAATTTAATTAGGATAAAAATTGTCTTCCTCCAAGTTATTATGAAAAATATATTTTTGCTTTTTACCTAAAAACAGTAAAGTAGGAATCCTATTAATAAAATCTTCCTCAATGTTGAAAATTCTAACAATTCATTAGAAATACACTATGGAAAATGTGGGAACAATTTACTAAAAAAAAAACATGATACATATTATTTTAATCAGTTTTTTAGCTATTTGAAAATGTGAACCCTTTGTCTGGACAGGTCTAATGTGGACACTTTATCAAATGAAATTTTAAGTGGGATTGAAAAAAACTATTTTGTTATTCTGAAGTGGTTCAGCTTATAAAATCAATCATAATCAGAATATGAATTATCTCTGAATTTTTACAGAAGATACAATATTTACAATATTTTCAACAATGACTGATTTAAATGTATATTTCATGAATGAAGTCTAAATTGCCCCTATATGTGAATGTGTGTGCATGTATTCCTGCCTCATGTTCAGTTTTCCCGGGATGGACTCCTGATCCATTGTGACCATAACCACGATAAAGCACTTCCTGAAAATGAAAGCATGAATGTGGTTAGCTACTGTAGATAACATACAAACTTGACTTTTGGCTATACAGAATAACAGGTCACAATTATGAGAGTAAAAACTCTCCTTATTTCTCTATATAATCCACTGCTACATTAATGCAATTATCCCAGTGTTTCACTAGAGCATGGATACCATCAAGGTAGAAAATGTTCCTCAGTACAGACTGGAGTAGACAATGATCTTGGATGGAACTACCCCCAGGAACTACTTTAATAACCCAAACATGTGGAAATGGCTTGGAGTGAGGTCAGGACTGTATGGCAATGACTTCCAGCCGAGTTCCTCTAATGTACAGTATAATCTGTTGATTTTTTTAAAGGATCAGGCTGAATGTTCACAGCAATGACTGAAGTGTCAAGCCACTTCAGCTGGGATCAACATTCCCGAAGATACGGCCTTCTTTATAATATTTGCATCATTCAAATATTAGTGCAAATGGTCTCATCACCCTACTGTGCTTCTGTAAATGTCAATCGGTTTTACGCCTTCATTCAAAACAAATTTCATCGTAAGTCCCAGTTTGACTTGAACACCCCTCATATTATATCAGAATCACACATATCCTCTCTCACTCTCTCTCTTTCTCTCCCTCTCTTTCTCTCCTTTTAACACACACACTCACCAATGGCTATAAATTAATTTCCCACATGTTTAGGTGGTGTCCTCATTATCTGTCCCTTTATTTTTAGCTCCTGCACTAAAGAGATCGTAAACTCTGGAGGTCAGGTCACCGGTATGAGCCTCATATCGTCTCTCAGCATGACCCAGAAACAGAAAATACACTCCTCATCCATCGCCAGTATAAAGGCATGTACAATGTTCCAATGATGGGTTCAAGTCCAGCCGGGAGAAGAAGGAGCGCACGCTGTTGCCTGAGTAATGTTTGGACACCTGTTTTAGTCTTTCTGAAACCTCTTACCAAAGCTGTGAGGTGGAAAGAAGTGCTATATCCATTTCAGGTGGTCAGGATCTCGTAGCCTCTTTATTTATTGCGCTCATAAAGGCGCATGTGTGTGTGAGGTTGAGCGGAAAAATGTTCAAGACAGATGGTGAAGGACTTAAAGCCAACTCGAACGCTGCACGCCAAGACCTGGCTCGTGCGTCGATCAGTGCCACAGGCACGTCAATAAACAGCTAGGAACACAGCTGAATAATTAATGATGAACTAAGATGAATAATTGATGATAAATATCAAAGCCTTAAGCTGGATTCAGAGAAGGGTTCGGTTAGTCACCATGGTGCCGAAACAAATCTAGTGAAAGCTAAAAAGAAATAAGAAGTGATGGCTCGAATGCTAGAACACTAAGCAATGACAGGAAGAAGTAGAAACACTAATCGGTTCTAACAAGGAAGATCATTTCTTGGAAGATCATTTTCAAATGATTATGTAACTATATATTCTTAATTCGAGCTGTACTACCTGTTTAATAGCGCTCACCTAATATCTTTTTTTCATCCTTAAAATCAAATACCACATAAACCTGTCTATGCTCTTAGAGAAAAAAAAAGGAAGATCTGTATATGAGCTGACACTTAATAAAATAAGCTCTAGAGGTTTATTCTGGTTTATGTCAGTGTTCATAAAAGCTCATTTAAGTGGTACATGCAGCTTTATGACTTTAAACAATGAAATGTAGAGAAAGTCTACAACAGATGGTGTGTGTGCCCAAACTTTTATACTCAACAGCAACAACAAAAAAAACATGCAAAAGAAAGGCATTCCCATTTCCATGGCAAACTGTTTTCAAAAGCTAATTTGCATACCGAAATCTGATAAGCTTTTGTGATGCAATAAATTGTTTTAGCTATTTACTTTATTACATAATAAACATTTTGAATATTACTCACTCAATCACTCACTCATTGTCAATACTGCTTAATCCTGCATACATGGTCCTGAGAGTCCTGGATCCTATCCCAGGAGACTTAGGGCACAAGGTGGGGTACACCCTGGACAGGGTGCAAATCCATGGCAGGGCATACACACATACATACTATTTGGGAACACCAATTAGCCTAATCTGCATGTTTTTGGACTGTGGGAGGAAACCGGTGTACCCGAAGGAAACCCATCAAGCATGAGGAGAACATGCAAACTCCATGCACACAGAGACGGGAATTGAACCTGGACCCTGGAGGTGCAAGGCGATAGTCCTAACCACCAAGCCACCATGCCAGTTGCTGTTGTTTGTATTTATTATTATTATTGCTATTATTATTAAGTGATTTAAAATGATCCCTACTACTGTTTTCCTGGAAAAACAATAGGGTGGGAAAAGGTAAAAATGCCAGTAGTCTCAGAATTCCCACTCTGCACCTGCCTGCAGTATTTTCTTAATTAAAAAAAAAAAAAAAAAGGTTTTATCTCTACTGTCCAATAAACCTCATAAATCTTAAACAGTAATTCTGTTTTTTACAAGCTTTTACCTGGCAATTCGCTCACGCCTGCACGAAAGGTACTGTACATTAAAACGGCTCTCTGTAAAACATGCTGGTTTACATTAGGGTCGTATAAGTGAACACTTATATACAGTAAGTGTTATGTAGAGCTTTATGGCTCTATGCAATGTAATGTAGAGATGAGAAAATTCACCTTTATTATCAATAACAATAACAGAATGTATGATCATGCAAATAAAAAAATCACCTACATTTCCATGAAAACTGTTTCCATGATTTCACCTAATTTGCATGAAGGAACCTGATAGGCTTGAATAAATTATGATGCAACAACATTTACCTGTTATATTGTTCAACTTCGATTTTCCAATAATTTTTAGCACTGCTGCAGAAACAAAAGTAAATAAAACGGAAACCAAAAATTTTTCAGTTTACATTTAAAATGGCCTCAGGTTGGGTTTGTTGTTGTTGTTGCTTGGGTTTTTATTTATATTTTAAAAAAATTTCCCCACTATTTCTGACAGTTTGTACCTGCCTACAACACCGGGCAGTACATACAGTGCAGTAGGTGAAATATCACATTTTCTAATTTTGGCAAATTTTTTGGCAATTATGTAACTTTTCCATCAAAGGAATTGAGAATGATTTAATACTAAACATTGTTTTGTAGCACTTTAATGAACACTATTCAAGCTGGTTATTCAAGTTGTCATAGAAATACATGCATGTTCCATTTTCTTAATTATAAAACCACGCTGCTAGTGAAGTTATTTTACGAGTTACAGTAAGTTACGAGGTGCTCCTCGTAAACAAACTCGCATCAGCCATATCTCAGGAAACGGACATGATACTGTAATAAACTTGGTATCAAAATGGAACTAATTAAACCATGAATTTGAAAACATCAAATATCTGAAACTCAAAACAGCCAAAATAAAAATACATATTTGATTTTAAAAAATTTTACATGCAAGTTTCTGCAAGTTTAATAACTTGACTATATTGTCAAAAGGATCCCAGTGCTCAAAAAAAATATTTGGTTACTTAAGACTCACATTACAGTCAGAGACATAGTCACTAGACTAGATTTATGCAGCTTGGCATTTATGTAACTTTTTTTTACTTCTAAATTGTGATGCTATCAAATAATGAATGTGGCTCATGTTGACAAAAAACTCTTATTGTTAACATATTTCTTTTTGTATACAGTATGCTTTAAATTCATTTTTGTTTTACTTCGAGAATAGTCCTGATAGTCTACTAAGTAGCAGTGGATTTTCTGTGCTACTGTGTCCACGGTGGAAAGAAACCCAGAAGAAAAAGAAGAGAAAACACACACTTAGCCGAGGAATCTTCGGAATTTGTGGAAGCTCCTTATAACTCCACCATCCATTTGTCTTGGAGGTAGACCGGTTTGTTTGGCAGCGGCCTGTTTTCAGCATTTCTTCCTATTTTTCCACAAAGGAACAGATTGAGCTTGGAGCAAGACAAATGGAATTAGACTTGTTTAAAGTGTACATGCTTCCAGACAGTTTTGCACCTTAAATAAAATATGCACACAACAACACAAGCTTGTGATGGTTAAGCTTTGACAATCATCATTCGTGTTATTCCTGCAAGCCTTACAGGGCCTGATGGTGAGCAGCACTGGGCTCTGTGAAGGGAATCCACCGGCTCAACAGGCTTTTTAGACATTTAGCTGACTTTACATGTCAGCCGTGGGCACGATTCATAATGAGGTCCCATTAGAATCTGAAAAGGAACATTTACCTGAGTGCTGATGAAAGAGGCTGTTTTGTATTTTAATGGACATCTCCATAGCAACAGAAAGAGGTCACATGGCCCGGAGTCTGTAAACGTTTCGCCAAATATCATCAATGCTAAAAGCTTTTTCTCTTCCAAAAAAGAAGACGAAGAAGAAAGTGAATTAACAAAATGAATAATTGAACTTCACTTGAGGTTTGACATATATGAAGTGTTGTCTTGAATATGATAAAACAACACCGTTTAAGTTCCTGGAGGTAAAAACTAAGGTGATAAGGAGTAATTCTTTATAATGGAGACATCCTGCTCCTTTGCTCAGTTGCTGATGAGAACTAATGGGCAAGATTGAAAGTCTCAGGCCACTCTTTATCTCATAAATCACTGTCAGTAAACTATCGAGAAGGTGATTTAGGCTCTAACGTCTCTCATTCCCTGCTAACTCGTCCTGCCATTTCGATTTTCCCTTCGCTTCATTTACATATATATCACCATCTTGTACATCTTGTCATATTGGCACAATGTGTCCTGCTTTTATGTCCTTATCCCTATCATCCCTCTCTCTCTCTATCCTCTGTTACTCTCTGTCTCTTTCTATCACTCGCTTCCTCTGTCTGAGTCGGCAGTGTTTTAAACTTCACAGAGTCAGAATCGCTCAGCTTAATTGGACGTAGCAGACATGTGCAAGGCTTCTCACGTGTTAAAAGAAAGATCCACAGAGCAACAGAGTCCAGGTGAATACTGAAGTACTCATTAAAAGAAATTGAGAGGATTTGAGAATTGTGGTTGAGGATGGCGCAAATGTGTTGCTTGTGATGGAGGATATGCTGAATAGTACCTGTGTATAGAGGAAGAGTTACTCTACCGACATGTGCAATGTGTACGACCCATGCCAGTTAATAAATAATAATAATAATAATAATAATAATGTTATGCCCCTTTTTTTGCATTCCTTTCAGTACATCACTCATAAATAATTTCCCCTAGTCATGTCTATAATAAGCATTGCCGCCTTGCACCTCCAGGGTCTGGGTTCGATTCCCGATATGCAGATTAGGTTAATTGGCATTACCAAATTGCCCGTAATGTGTGAATGGTTGTGTGTGAGTATGTGTACAGTATGTGTGTGTGCCCTGCGATGGATTGGCACCCTGTCCAGGGTGTACCTTGCCCCATGCCCTAAGTCTACAGGGACAGGCTCCAGGCCCCCCGCAACCCTGAATACAGGATAAAGAGGTGTAGATGATGAATGAGTGAGTGATGTCTATAATATTTATACTAAGTTTAATACCTAAAGTATTTTTGTGCTATTTTAGTAAGCAGATTGTTACAGTCTACAGTTCTTTATGTAATTGTATATTATTATTACTATTATTATTATTATTATTATTTTAATTATTTCTTTTTTATTAATTCCATTCATTTGGAGTGGGGAGACCTCAATTAGCCCACAAATTAGTTAAATTAGTGTATTATATTATATTATATTATATTATATTATATTATATTATATTATATTATATTATATTATATTATATTATATT
>JAQMYL010000018.1:4823245-4840191 GCA_030014365.1 Clarias pachynema | reverse complement strand
GGGCGTTGCATAGACCGAAAGGCATACGCCGAAATTGCCATAGCCCTTGCCCGATCGAGAACGCGGTTTTAGGTCAGTCTTCCTGAGCGAGCTCTACTTGCCAGTATCCGCTACGCAGATCCAACGAGCTAAGCCGAGCCGAGCCCGCGACATGTTCCAGCGCATCATCTATCCGCGGCAACGGATAAGAGTCTTTCCGAGTTACCTCGTTTAATCGAACCAGAAGTGGAGACTCCCGTAGCTTCGACCAGTCGTTCCGCTCATCGGCCCGGAGGTCTTCCAGCACCCGGAGCGCATCGCCCTCCAGCGAGAGTGCTACTCTGACCGCGGTTTCTGCCGGGGCCCAGCCCGCGAGGTCGGCGGCGAGCTCTACCTGTGCAAAGAATGCGTAGGGGTCGACGGCGTCGTTGTAGGACAGAAGGCGCAGCTGCAAGTCGCCTTGCCGGCTAACGGCGCACGGAGCTGTGGCTTGATCCGGCACTTGCGCAGCGTCGACGTGGTGCTCCGCCCCGAGATCCAGTGCCGGAATCCTCATCTCGCCGCCCCGCTTTCGCCGCGCCGCCTTGCTGGCGCTGGCTCCGTCCGGAAGATGCTCCTTTTTCTGGAGTTGTGCTGCAACTCGGCGGCCCTCTTGGATCCTCCTTAGGTCCTCCGCCGTTCGCTCCAACTCGTACACCTCCATCCCACTTCTGACACCACTTGTAACGTTTTTCGACGCTAGGAGGGATCTTAGAGACGAGTGAGATTGGTGGCTGCCCAATGTAATGACTGGGAGTATTTTATTACACACAGCACAATCACTGTTACAGCACACTCAGAGAAAGCACCCCTATTCAGCTATTAGCTTGAACTGGAGAACGGTAGCAGAATGCAGCACATACACACATAGAGATAGCACACATACTGTACACACACACTCAAACTTGGCCGACGCCACTAACCTAAGCCAACTTCCCAAACAGTGTAAACACAAAAAGAACCCCCTCCCGCAAGGCATGACGGTCGCCAGCCATCGCCCCGCCCACGCCACGATATGATTTAGGTTGACACACTTTCACACTGGTAACCTGATTGGTTAAGTTCGTATTTAAAAAAAACAAACAAACAAACAGATGATTTAGTGTAAAGAAAGGCCCATGGTAGCACTTCTGATAACCGTAATTAAATTTCTGTCATTCATTAGAATTTTGTAAAAGTCTCAATTAACATAGCAGCATGCAACAGTAGCGCAGATCACACTTTCCTTTAATGGCGAAGCAGGACATGAGGGACGACCGTGTGCTGTTAAAATGAACCGTGCTTTTCGAAAAACCAGCTGGACCTGACAGCGTGGCATATATTGGTCGTTTTAATGGACATGATTGCTTTTCAAAGCAGATGGGAGGGATGTGTTTGGCAGCAGAGCTCATATAATTGAGCTGTCGGTCTAAGACTTGTGAGAAGAGAAAATTGCCCTTACACTCCAGAGGTTGCTGCTGATTACAGTGACAGTTGTTTTAGGGCTTTGGTTCATTGCTTCAGTCATTTTATTTTATTTTTCAGTTGATTTTGCACTTTATGCAGTATGTCAGGGCTCTTTCCTTTCACTTTCTTTGTTGTTGAGATATTACTATTCACACTTCCTTAAGTTACTGTTTGCTTTGCTTTACAGACCGCGTGCAAGTCCTTATTATTCTCATGATAGACAGTCTGTATTTGAGCTGAGAATTTTCAGATGTGATGGGGCGGGGAGGGGGCTGGAAGCTGTAGCTGTATTAACCCTGTATTAATTTTTAAACTGTTTAAATTGTTGCTGGTTAGTATACAGTAAATGCAGTTTTAAAAAGCAAGAGAAGAACTGCCTAATGCCTCATATCATCCACTGACATCTTGATACTGTAATAGCGGTAAAATGTATGAGTAAAAGAAAAAATGCTTGAAATTAATATTCAGCTTTTTTTTCATTTAATCAGCTAATTTGGAAAACAAAATAAACTGCTGTAAGGTCATTGAAAGAATAGTGGCCTTTTGTGTGTAAATAAAATGTTATCTTAACGCTTAAATTTAACAGATTAAATTTACCCAGGCACAAATTATTCCTGTTTGTTTGCCTACTGTAAACATTCTCTTAGCCAATAAAAAAAATCTATTTCATACAGTTTTGGAAAAATTTGAATAGACCGATAATGTCTTTGTACAAGGGGCGTTCGAGTCAAGTTTGTGATTCAATTTATTTTGAATGAAGTTTCATTTTACAAAAGACTTTAAGCACATTCCTGTAGTTAGATGTTTAGTGAATGACGCGAACGTTTTAAAGAAGGCCATACGTCTGTGAATGAAGTCTTGACAGAGGTGGCTCGAGGCCCACTGCAATTATTCCTGTGAACATTCAGCAAGTGGGACCTGATCCTTAAAAAAAAAAAAAAATTAACTTGTCGTCAACTTGCGTAAGAGACGGATCTGTGTGTCATTCATCGTCACGTCACAGGAACTCGGCTGGGAGTTATCGCCACATCCCCCGTACAGTCCTGACCTCGCCCCAAGCCATTTCCACATGTTTGGTGAGTTAAAGGAGATCCTGGGAGGCCGGGGTGTCAGATCTGAAGCAGGCAGTAGTGAGAAAACTTTGTTGGTATCCAAGCACTAGTACTAATCAGTTTGTCAAAATCCTTTTTTAAATTTTTACAGTAACTCTCTTTTAACTCCACCCCTTGCCCTCAATGTGGTCAAGCCAAGTCAAATCAGAGACTGTAGTGTATTTGGGTAGCACGATGAGGCGACACACCAACTGTCCGTCCACATTTTAACATACTGATGCCATAATTCCAAGACCAGCAAATTAAGTTTCCCAAAGACTTGCCAATGTCTCGTATAATTGGAGCTCAAAATTAAATATATTTTGCTGAATGTTCATATTTAATACAGAGCATCCAGTTAATTATATCGGAATGGAATAAATGAAAATATTGATCCCTTTTTTTGTGGAGTGATATGAGCTGGTAATAATATTTATGTCACAGCACCAGTACGATACCAGCATGCCGTTATATCTTCATGGCCTTTAACTGATTTCTCTGCGTCTTACTCATTACTGAAAATCCAGTACTTGCCATGTGATAAGCCATGAAAATGATCACAAGAAGCTTAACCGGATTTCACGCAATGAATTTCGACAGAAAAATGACTGCGTTATTTTAGTAAAAACAGTCAGCTCACTGTCAGGACTTTTTCAATCAACACAAAACACGCTGACCTTGTCTCATCTCAATAAGCACTGAAAAACGCACCACGCACCACATTTTCCCCATATGCTCACAGCGGTGGCATGAGCAGTGGCGCGAAAATGCATGTGTAGGTGTTGCTTCGCCCGCTGTGGTGTCCTTGCCCTTGCTCAGGTGTGAGAGACGGAAATAAAGAGGGGAGAGCCTGGCACCGTCCTTCGTAGCATAGTCCTCCATAGCACTATTCCCAACAAGCTGTGAGTAATGACAGTACACAGTATAGTATATAAGAGACTGTCTTCGGCATGTAGTGGAGAGATTCAGGAAGAAATATAAAGAGGAGATTTTTATTTAGTGAGCGAGCTAGATACAAAGACAAAAAAAAAAAAGGTTGCAGTCAGGATGTACAGTATAAAGGACAATGCATGTAGTTTAATGGGGACAAATTTGCAAATTGGATCAAAGTCCCACTTGGAGGGGTGGTCGATGCTTAACACTGAGCACATCAGTCAAAGAGAATAGAGGCCAGGGAAGAGCGATCAGAGTAGATTAGCTCATGGCGAATTAACACAATGGACATCGCTGCGGAGCAAGGTCCTGTGGAGTAAAGCATAAGGCATCGATTCTGCATGCTACATGTTTCCTCAGGACTATGGAGGATTGTTCTTTCTGTTTTTTTCCTCACTAACACAGACGAGATTCTCTTCTCAGGAGCTTTACGCATACACACGCATACAAATCAGCGGTAGAGACGAGACAGCAGGGGGTCACGAGCTAGCAGGGGGGGTCACGACTCAGAAAGAGCTAGTACAGTACATCTCTTTCTCCCTTTTACTGTTGCGCACGCTCACACACTCATTTCCATTTCACAAAGCATACAGTATTTGTCCCCCTTTCTGTAGCTCTTTGACTCTGTTTATCTCTGATTTAGCTCGTCGTTATTGGTATCGACAACGTTACAATTTTTATGTCAGGAAGAAGGCTAAGCAATCACACCTCTAATATTTATTTAGTCAGAACAGAGTTTTTGTCAACAGTGTCTGTTTTGATTTTAGCTATATAATTATAAAATTGACAATATTGTCGTCAATATTGTTCACACTAACAGTTAGTTAGGTCCTAGCTAGCTTTTTTTAGCTACTGTATCTAAATTAACCTGTTATATTGAATGTTTTTCTGATATTGTTTGTACCAGATAAACAATGGCCCTAAAAAGTATTTTAACTAAAACTCAGAGGGAGCTGCAAGTTGAGGGTGTAATAACGCAGGCAAAGGATTGAACTCTGCTGTTTTCCAGGCCTCTGGGAGTGAACTTTGTGCCTCATTAATTTGAAGCGTTTACTTAGTTAAAGCGCACAGGAATGAGTTATTAAGGCAAGCGGAAAAACAGATTGACTGTATTGATGCTGACCGGTTGCAGTTGGATGATAACTGTGGTGGGATCAAGATAATGTGATTCTGAAGAAGTCCAGGGCAGTGGACCCCCTAATGTGCTTACTCACTGAATAAAATAATATTTAAGGGGGGGAAAGGGTGTGGGGGGGGGGGGGGGGGGCGGCACCCCAACCCCCCCCCAGTCACCCCAACAACCCACTCTCTCTCTCTTTCTCCCCTTCAAACTGTAGTCTGACCAAGTAGTATTATGTCTTATGTACAACAAGACTCCGCTATAGCTAGAATTTCACCATATTTTTTCTCACCTCACCTAAACTATAACGTCACAATTATCAATATGCAACCTTAAGCAAAACTTCACCTTGACCTTAACTTCACCTTGACCATAACTTCAACTTAACATTAACACATAACTTAGCCTTGACTTCACCTTAACCTTAACTATAACTTTACCAACACCATAACTGTAATTTGTACTGTGCCTTAACTTAACACTTAAACTATAGATTGTACTCAATACCTTTGACATAGCTTCCTCTTGACCTTAATATCACCTTCATCATAAGTTCATCTTAACTTTACCTTAACCATAATTTTACTTTAACCTTGACTTCACCTGAATTTCATCTTAACGTAGCTTTACCTTAGGATAATATTTACTAAATTATAACTCCACCTTAAATATAAATGTAACTATATCTTAACCTCATCTTAATATAAGTTAATTTAAACATAACTTCACCATAACTATAACTTTATATATATACTGTATGTATATATGTATATAACTTTCATTATAACTTAAACCATAACTTGATCTTAATTTATCTAAGCATACCTGTATTTCATCTTGGCATAACTATATATATATATAGTTATGCTAATATATAGTTATGCATTAAACCGGTCAACATTCTCACACACACACATATGCATTTAAACACTGTCCAACATAACATAAAAGTAAAGCCTAAATAGATTATTGATTTTAGGGATTAATAGATGCAAAAAAAGAGAGATAATGTTAAATTGTGAAGAAGAAAGAGTTCCAGAGAGGGAGAGATCGACACTGGTCTAGATTTTTCCCCAGGACATATCAGTATCCGAATCTCTCTTGAGTCGTGACGTCTCATCATTTCAGGTGATGTGGCCTGCATCTTGAATGAAATAAGTCGGATCTCTCTCTCTCTCTCTCTCTCTCTCTCTCGCTCTCTCTCACACTCTCTCTCTCTCTCCATCCACTTCACCGATGCTGTCTAACGTCTAATATTTATCCCCCGCTTCCCCTCCTTAGCCATCTCGCGATTTTAAGCAGGCCATTTGTAAGCCTTAGAAGCACTGCAGGAACACAAACATTGGAATTAAAATGCAGACAAGCATGGGACAGAGGACAGAGAGAGAGAGAGAGAGAGAGAGAAAGAGAGGGAGAGGGAGGCACTGATATAGGTGGAGGGAATTAATTCAGGTGAGCGTTCTACCGCAGAGCGGCTCATATGTGCTCATTGGAAAAGTCGAAACACATTTTGGAGTTCTTTGTGTTCCCTCCTGCACGCAGAACTCCACTCTACTAACGGCTTGATTGACTAAAAGCAATGCAAATCAGGAGCAAATGACTTTGGCTTCATAGAACGAACCAAACAGAAAATTTCCACCAGATGTACGCCGTTTTCAGTAGGACTGATTTTCTTCATACTTACTTGTGTTTTTTTATGTTAACAATCTGGAGGCATTAAATTAGACTTCTTTGATCTACCGTTTTACATTTTGTAACATGGAACTTTTAGCTAGTTTGCTAGACAACAAACAAATATGTCTGTGCCACAGATTGCATATTCTCATTTTAGGCTAACCAAGCTTGCCATTCTAGTAAAGTTATTGCATCTAACCAAATTACCCAAGTGTAAAAGAACTGGTTCTTTGGCTGCTTGAAAAAAATTTCAATATTTTTACAAAATAACTAAAATGGTGCTCCTCAAGTTAAGTTTAGTTTTTAATTGTTACATATAAATTACTGAACATTAAAATTCTTTATCCTTTACTTATCCCAGCTTCTTGTTGGAAGGCTGGGCTCAGCCATTATACTGTACAGCACACACAGAGCAGACAGCGTTAAGGGCCTTGCTCAAGGGCCCAATAGCGGCAACTTGGCAGAACTGGAACTCGAACCACCAACCATCCGATCAATAACTCAGAGTTTTAACACAGAGACATATGCAGAGACTGATAGATCTTTGATAACGCTAACCTAAGCGTCCCCTTATAAAATGTCTCCCTGCAGATGTTGATGAAAAATAGGATACACTTTATACTTAAATACGGCTACAAGATCATTTGTATGCTTAAGAGATTTAAGTAGAATATTTCTAGGATAAAAAAAAAAAAACACAAGTCTACACCAGTTTAACCAATTTGGACAAGGGGGTGGGTCCACCTGTTGATCAATCATACGTCTTAATTCAGAACTCTTCCCTTTTCAAACTAGCCAGTGGTACAGTAAGGACTTGTGTTCAGAGTTGACTAATAGCTAGCTACAGTAGATTAGCAGATTTTACTTCTTAGGCTAACAATGCCCCACGACAATACCATGAATAAACAATTAATTGCTGTTTTAAATGTCTACACCACAATTTGTCTCTCTTTAAAAAAAACGTAGGCATGGTCAATATGTATAATCTTCACTCTTAACCAATCAGCGCATGTTTTGCTTGCCATTTGCAGAGTTTATATCTTCCTGATTGAACAGTCTTTTCTAGTCTGGACAAACCTAGCAAAACAAATAAAAAGTAAAAAATTAAATTAAGTTCACCTTGCATACAAAAGCTAAACTATAGAGTCTAGCAAACTAGCAAGTGAAAATTGAGAATTGAGCTAGCAAAGAAAAGCTAACCACAAAGCAACTAAGCAAGCAGATGCTAAGCCATCAAGTCCAAACTAACATAAGTAGTGAATAGTTATACCCCAAAAGGAAAATATTAAGCGGCCAGGCTTAGCTGTACCAATTCTTTAATTTGTTTGGGTTTGTTTCCTTCCAATTCAAATTATTTTCTGCGTAAATCAAGCATGTTTATTAGATTATTAGGCCAGATCTGATTTTATTACACAGTATGCGGTGTTTTATCTTCTTAGCACGTTCTAAGTTTGCAGGGTCTACAGTTGAACATTTACCATTTGGATTGTACAAAAAATGTTTGGTTTGATTCCTTCCCAAGCTGGCCAGAAATCTGAAGTGTGTGTTGTTGTTTTTTTTTTCTCACTTTCCTGGTCCTTTTCTATCAACAGCGAAATCCGGCAAAGACCCTGAGAGCTTGAACGGACTATGTGTTATTTTTTACAGTGTGCATAAGTCTGTATGTGTGCGTACTGTAAGTGGAAAGCTACTGGCACGTTCATAGAGCCGCCCCAGGCTAACGCTGACAGCGGAAACCGCCAAGCTTATTTTATAAGACTGCAGGGGTGGAAGCAGCCGCTGCGTCCTGTGTATTTTCCGTGTCGCCTGCTCGCGCCAGTGTGTGTGTGTGTGTGTGTGTGTGTGTGTGTGTGGCACCACAGCTGAAAACGAAGCAAAACAAAGACTCATTCATAGACATTTTGCAAAGACAGGTCTGTGCCATCCACAAAGGAGAAGAGAGAGAAGAAGAAGAAGGAGAAGAAAGTAGGGGAGGTGGAGAGTCAGTGACCATTAGGGAAGAGATAATTAGCTCTTCCAGTTTGGATCTGTCATTTTACCTTAATGTCATGGGATCCTCTGTGTTAGAGAGCATGATCTCAGTGCAAGAGTTTTTTTATCCGTTACGCTTGGCTGGGTGTTAAAAATGTCCATCCACTACACGGACTTCAACAGAGTTTACTGTCGGGTTTGTTTGCCTAAATTTTGGTTTAATGAGATTTGCAGTTTGTCCTAATAATTTTGAAGAAAAAGAAAAAAAAACAGGAAGTGTTTCATTCCTCTTATATTACAACAAATCTGCTAACAATTACTTTTTTTTTCTTTTTTTTTATGAATGAAAAATTTTGGGCGAAAAAATCTAATTCTACAATTTCTACAAAAGTTTTACAAAAATTGTACGTGGAGGATTTTGGATATACAGTGTATACACAGACGTACAGGATACGGTTTGTAATTACACCTTGTCACGTATAGACTTTTATGCCGAGTGACAGGCAGCGCAGCTGACACCATTCTAAAGTCGTGCCTCAATAAGCACGGGTGTCTCATGGGGCAAATTATAAAAGTGACCTTGTTTGGCAAACGGCAAAAAAGGGGGGAAGCAAGGACAGGAAAGCGAAGTAAAAAGAAAAAGAGGGTTCCTACTCGAAACCAGTTTATTGGGGACCTCACAGGGATGATGTGTCTCTCATTTGCAGCGAGAGCGTGTTGATGTGTTTTATCTCGTCTTGTCCACATTTGACAGTTTTTTTGCCCTTTCCCCTTTTTTTGTCACGCTCTAAGTAGAGAAGTGTTGCAATTAAGAGCTGGGACAGGATATATTTAAAGGGTAACCCTCATCAACCCTGTCAGCTCCGATGGGACCCACATGAGTCGGCTGTGTCAGTGAGTCAGTATCCGAGCAGACGAGAAAGCGCAGGACAAACTGTAAAAGTGTTTTTAACCAGTCAATCGAATGCTTGCTTTGATATGTGTAAGAGATTATTGAGTGGCCCTTTTTTTTCAGAGTGCCTCTCATCTTTCGTTTCTAGACTTCAAAGCTTGGACTTCGTCAGATGTTTGACAGGACAAGCCAGTTTAAAGCAACTTTGATATGGTTTACTCTGCTTCAGCACTTCAGTCGATACGATAATTCTGCTAAGGACGACTGGATTTATCGCTCTGAACACCGGCTGATCTCTGTTGCGCTCCCTCCCTCCCTAGCCGCGCGTGCTCATGTACGACCTCGTGTTCAACCTCATGTCGCTTTTGCTCAGCCTTTTCCTCTGTCTGATTTCCCGTTCCGATCCGCCCGTGGAAAAAAAATGCAAGTCATTTCCTTGGATCGCATAGCCGGACTAAAATAACAGGGAATGGCTGATAGGGGCGCTTTGCCGAAGGGGCCGACTCGTCCATCTATCACCGTATCAGCCTGTCCAAATGATGCATGCAACAATTAAGACAGGAATTTGGACCAGCCTTTATGTCGTGAGCGTGTGAATCCGCGTGCGCTGGTGTGAGGGAACATTCCTGACCGGTGTGTTATATAGTATGTGAGACAGTCATGCCACTTTGATATTATAACCCATCGACCCTGTCTATTTTTTGCTGTCTTCATGGCAGGCTGAAAGGTCGCATAAGGTGAAGTTCTCCCGCAGGGACGAGGGTAATCGACTCCCTCTAATTTAAAAAGCAGAACAGAAGGGAGGAGGGAGGGTAGAGAAGGGGAACGAAGGAAGGAAAGAAGGGGTGAGGTTAGGATTTTGTGCCAACGTGGTTCAGGCTCGGCGCCAAAGGCCTCAGGCTTGAAGCCTGAACTTTAAGTACAGTCTTTTCAATACAAGGGGTAAGAAAAATCACTTTTGTGCTCATCTTAGGAAAGAAATTTTAAAAGGTCTAGTCCTGAGAGGGAGGTATGGAAACATGTGCGGTGTCTCATAGTCACTGTGTGTGCATCTGTATCAGTGTGCGTGTGTGTTGATATATGCATATTATATAGGCTTGTTTATGTTTTATTGTGTTTTATTACCCTTGTCTCTGTTGTGAGATGAAAGAAAAGGCCATTCCAAATGAGCCGTTCCCCTCAGGAATGCTAATCATGCTAATAAAGGATTCCCTCACTCACTGCTAACCATAATAGCGTTTTGGAATGACGTGCTGTATCCCATTAAACTCTTTCCATCACAGAGCACTCGTGTAAACTTTCTCTAGTTCTAGCGAGTCAGGATATTTAAAGAGCCTCTAATTTGTTTCTTCGGGCTAATTCGGGATGCTAAGCTAAAACTGTTTGGGCTAGGGAAATGTGTTTATTGTCATTTTCACTGATGGGTAATACTGAAACCCTTCCTAATTGCATGCAATTTAGTCCAGCATTAAATCTTAGCATGAAAGCGTTAGTGTCTACTTTAATGTTTAATACGATTAATAGAGATGTACAGTACTGTACAGGCTGTATGCCTGGGATGAATAGATTACTTACATACTGTATTATCCGAGTTGTTCGTTTTTATATTTCGAGTTGACTTTAGTCAATATCGCGAACACAATGTGCTCCTGCCTATAAAAGACTTTCTTAAACACTATAAGATCTTATCCACATTTATTACTTTTAGCCTTTACTAATGTGCTGTTCATACTGTATATCCATTAGAGACGGGAGGAAAAAGTCTGAGTCACATACCATGATCCTTTTGTGTGTCAATTAATGTATTTCCACTGCCTCCAAAAAAATAAATTTTTACTTTATATATGTTTGCATTTGAGTTGGTAAAATGATGCTGTTCTCCTATAATCCTGCAGGTGGTGCTCTCTAAGCTATTCACACATTGGCAGGCAGCACAGCATCCTGTTTCTCCAAATATTCTCCAAACACTGAAAGTAAAGCTAAAAGTAAACACTGTTCTTCTGTCCAATTTGATTTTCTTGTCTTTCATCTCTCTTGGATTGTTGGCTACATACCATCCAAAAGTGCAACTTAAACAGACTGTCCTGCAATCATGTAAATTGGTAAAAGCTTGAGCCATTTTGCTTCCATCAACCTAAATTTCTTGAAATAGATCACAAGTAATAGAATCAATATGGTGAATAAATGTAAGAACTTAAATATAGTAACTACTGTGTGGAAATTTATTGCTTCAAAAGTAGACACATTTTCAACAAAACAGCTGTTTTAATTAACTTTAAGATATTTAGCCTATAACAGAAACTTTGCATAAAGTAGTCTGTAGGCATTTTAAGATTTTTTCAGATTTTTTTATCAACCAATCACAGTCCTTGAATTTCTGCATCATCCCTAGCAACGGGGTCAACCACACCTCCTCACTAAGATAAAGGTTTTTGTACTTTCCTTACTTAGAGTTGATCTGAGAAGTTTCCTACAGTAAGTCACTTTTAGTCCAAGATTCCCAGCTAGGACTTTTTAGGCTAAGATAGGAGCTCTCTGAGAGAATTCTAAGAAGCTTTGTGAATATGGACCCTGAACGGCATCTACAGTAGGTTTGGTGATAAAATTGTATCGGATGATCCCCGCTGATTTCCGTGCCTAAAGTCTGTTACATGAGGAATCACTTCTCTTTCATTTGTCGACCCATATATAAACATTATCAGACCAGTGGACAAATAGATCGACTTGCTGGTAAGCATCCATAATACTTCAAAGCTAGCGGTTCCAAGAAACTGGTACGATATACCAGATGACCGAAAACAGAGCGAGAAAGACAGATAAAAAAAGAGAAATTCAGTTATTGAGTGAGGCCAGAGTGAGGGATAGCTCTAATCCGTTTTTATTGTTATGGTGTCTGTTGGAACAGCGTTTGTGGTCATTGCTATCGCTCAGCAGGGCTTAACCCGATTATCCCCCAATTCTATCATCAGGAAGAGCCAAATCATTTCCGGCTGCACATTGGGTTTGGTTGAAATATAGCATCATTTTGGCCACAGGAAACGCTTCTCATGGCTGAGCTGTAACGGGAGACCGGAGCTGCTCCTGATGAGTTTTTTAGAGCCGAATGAACTGTTAAAATTGAATTTCCGATCCCTAGGCTGACGCAAATATTTAACTGAACATGATGTCGTGATTGCAAATTCATAAAACGAGTCATGGTCGAGAATAATATTATAAATGGAAAGAGAGCGAGGACTGGGTTTAGAGGTTAGCTTTTATCATCAGTTCCTTTGTATAAAGTCCATTAATGGGACTATCACTTGTTGAACAACTTGTTTATCACAGATTAATAAGGAAAGGTGGTGCGTCAGGGAAGCTTTTGTACTTTCTCTTATCATTTAATTAATATAAATTATACCAAAGCCCTTCTCTTTAAGTTTTATTTTTAAAAGCATAATTCCTACCAATTTACTCATTCACAAGATTTGCAATTGACCTCACAAGAAGATTTGCAACTCAGATAATCTCAGATTATATTAAAATAACAAAAAGGATCCAAGCAAAGAAAAAAGGTACAAGCTTGGCCCAACTCAACCCTTAACCTTTGTTAGTTTTTCTACATATAAATTGCATTTATTACTGTACAAATTTGTGAATAGTAGCACAGCAATAAACTGGTTGAAATCCTGTGCTATACTTAGGCAGTATCACACGAGAAGGAGGGCTGTTGTGATGAATATCAGCACAGCTATCACACGAGAAGGAGCGCTGTTGTGATGAATATCAGCACAGCTATCACTGGGGGGCAGCCCAAGTACTGAAGATATCACAGCTGTGCTGATATTCAGTACAACAGCATGACCTTGAATGTGGTATTGCATTTATACAATAGTGTTGCAAACATCAATTAACAAAAGATTATAATTTGTTTGTTTATTTATTCAGTTTGGTGAATTTAGCTCCACCGATAAACTGACTGGCGCTGTTGTTTGATGCTTTGTCACTTATTTCTCATGAAGAACATGCTCTCTATGCACACAGACGCAGAGGTGGGAATCGTACCCGGAACCTGGAGGTGCAAGGCAACAGTGCTAACCACTAAGCAAGTGGCAAGGTTAACTAATAAATTAAAGAAGTATTAAAAAAAAATTTTACAGCTAAAAAGAAAAAAATACTATGGGTGTTACTGGTCCTCTGGTAAAAGAGTGCGTGCACACATGCGCATGTTGTACTGTATGCACTCTGGTTTTTAAATAATTAGCAGTGCAGCTCTGCTGGAGACAGACAGTTAGTGTAATTAACAATTATTTGAACACCTGTGAAGCGTACAGTAGAGTTATACATCCCGGTGATTCTGTACTCTATATCAGCGCTTACAGTATAGGATGCCTCTTAATAAATCGAATTACTTGGTCTAGGCTCAAAAACAAGCTCGCCTATATACTGTAGAAAAGTTTTTCGAAGCAAGATCGAAGATTTTCATTTTTTGTCCATTATTATAGATTGTAAACATTTACACTATTACACTGTTGCCACTGCTGTCTTTATACTGTACAATAGTTGTCCTTAGAGGTTTGCGTAATCCTATTCAGTCCCCCTAGTGGTGTTTTTTTTACCATAACAGCAAGCGCCACCCTCTGAGATTTCAACCACAAATTTTCACCCCTGCCAAAATGTTTTAGTTTTAACCCCAGAGATCTCTAAAGATTAATTCACAACGTGTGATTTTTGTGCACGATCACATCTAGTCTCACATCCCAGACCTCTAATATTGCCATAGAGAGTGTGGTACGTTTCGTTACACAACATGGTCACAGCTTGTATTTTATCACATATGGGGAAAAAAACTATTTGATATTGATCATCGATGTTGAAGAAACGTTTAGTGATTGTTAATGAGGCTGTAAATAAAAAAAAACGAAAAAAAATCCTGAAGCTTGCACAAGCAATACGAGCAGCACATCATAGCGTGGTGATTAAACAAGCTGTAAGGTTAAAAGGTCGACTGCTTAATAGTTTTGGCACCCCTTTGGTTTATAATCTTCCGATTCAGGTCGATTTGTCACAAAGTAGGATTTTGTTTTCTCTTAAAAATCCAAGAATTCAATCCCTAGAGAGTGAGACAGAAGCGACCCTGACACTGGAAATTCAACTGAGCAGAAGACATCTTTATGATTACAGCAGCAGGCCTAAGGTACAAAAACGTCCCGTTAAACCTTTCATACAGTTTGGCGTTTTTCGCCGGAAGTACCGGCTTCACCTTGCAGTGATTATTTGAGGTAAGCCCTTCCAGCGTCATCCCCCTACACTCCTCTTTGGCTGAGTATCCTCCTGATTATCACTGACGATCGATGTGGGAAAGTGAGTAGCCACAGGCCACCAGGAGCATGAAAAGCACAGGGATTTTAAAAAATAATAAATAAAATAAAATAGAATAAACAGCTGCCACTCCACCCTCCATTTAAAGCAGGCTACCTCTCCAATTCACAAGAGCTCAGGGCATTCTCGCCTTGTGCGTGTCTGTGTGTATGTGTATGTGTGTGTGTGTGTGTGTGTGTTCCCCTTTCCACGCACACACATGTGCACACTTCAGCTCAGTCAGCTGTTCTCCAGCAATATGAAATTAGTTTGGGGTCCTTCCACACATATTGTTTTTATTCAATACTCAAGGGCACCTCTGTGATGCTTGATACCTCTTGACATTTGTTTAATATTCAGAAGTGGTACGCTCTCTGTCCAAGGACTCACACACACACGCACACACGCACACACTCCGCATAATCTCTAATGCTGTCTCTTTCTCTCCCACTCACTGTTCGTAAAATTAGATTAGTGATCAATATGGTGGGTGCGGAAGCTATTATGTAAGTTCGAGCCTTTGGACCTTGTAGGTGTGTGATGTTTGCAGAAGTCATTCATGTGTTACATAAGTCAATTTTACACATTTGCTTGTTTTATCGGTGCTTGAATGGGCTGGAAAAAAAAGGAGTTTATTCTTCAAGCGTGCATCTATACTGGATTAAGGCATCGAGAGGATTTTCTCGTCTACCGTCTCTAAGGTTTCTTTCACATTGTGTATGCGGTTTGAATCGAAGCCTGATGTGTTCACACATCACTCACACTCGAGGACAGACTGAAACCATACCTAACCAGGCAAAGAGTGCTTCATGAGCGAAGTACTGTAGTGTTGGTACAGTGGACTCCCAAGACAACTCTAATGAGGGTCTGTTAACTGAAAGATTACTAACATGCTTGGACTTGCATGCACATATATCGTAGCATACTTGTACACTTGCATACTAGCATACATAGCTGTATTTTAAGCTAGTCTTTTTGCATGCTCACTTACTTTCATACATGCACACTTACATATTAGTGCATGTGCATGTTTATACACTAGAATGCTTGAACACTGATTTGCTAGAATAATCGCACAATAAAATACTAACCAACTTGCACCCTTTTATACTAGCAAACTTGTTATGCTAGAATAACAAGCTACTATGCTAGTTATGCTACTGGTTGCTAGAATACTGTACTTGCATACTATTACAACCCCATATTTGTGTATTAACAAGTACAGTAGGGATGGGAATCACTAGGGACATTCCGATACAATATTATCAAAATTCCTCATTACCGCTCCGATTTGCTTTGTGATTCTATAAGTATCATGATTTTATAAATATCCTGATTCAATATTATTTACTATTAATAATCTAAATTAGACCGAAAATTCCCCCGATTTTCGATCAAATTTAGTTGTATTCAATTCTTCCTCGTCACTATTGGGCTCCCACATTAAGGCTACTACTACCATACTATACTATATATATATATATGGTATACTTGTCTTATATATACTTGTCTTGCAAGTATCGAATCGTAAGTAAGAAGTAATCGTAATTGCATAACTGAAAGATTTTTTTTCTCATATCTTTATTAACAAAGTTGCATACTAAATCACTTCCCTTTATCATACACACCCTTTATCATCGATGCACACTTGGAAACTGCACGCATTCAGGCTTACAGGTTTAAAACTGCCCTAAAACACACAAGCATGGACTAACAACACACACACAAAGCCCAGTGTTAATATTTAATATTCTATGCAGCTTGTTGTAAGGAAGTGTGACGGTGACAGTCAGGAAGCTGTTTAGCGCAATATCAATCTCGGATGCATGCCGGAGACATAAATTAGACCAACATCCATTCAATTGTCCTTGTTATGTTTTTTTTTTTTTGTATCCCTTTATTTGCTTATCTGGATTTATTTATTTATTTATTTATTTATTTTAGAAACAGCTAATATACTGTAATAAGGAAGCAAATAGGTGCGGGTCAGGGTCGGAATTTTAGTGAGGAATCTTTCATTCAGAGGTGCCAATATATATGGTTTAACGTACTGTAGGATTTTCGTATTTTTGCATAAAATTGTGCAATTGTGATTTTTAAGCTTCTAAACAATGATAAAATAAGACTACTTTAGTATGAAGACTTCGTAACGAATGGCAAAGGACACTAGACAAGAAGACATTAAAGGTCTTTTATATTTCATTACACATTAAAGAGATTTTTTTTTTCCCAACTGTCTTAAATCAAAATTGAGGTGTATATAAGGACATTATAGTAGGTCTTGATAAAAAAAAAATTTCCTGCTCTGCACACCAACCATAAAGTTTTTTTACCCAGAAGGCTAGTACAATTTACAGTAAGTAATCGGGTACAAATGACACAACCTTTGTTCAATTCAATTCAATTTTATTTGTATAGCGCTTTTAACAATTGACATTGTCGCAAAGCAGCTTTACACAATCAA
>JAQMYL010000018.1:4805477-4823145 GCA_030014365.1 Clarias pachynema | reverse complement strand
CAATTTTATTTGTATAGCGCTTTTAACAATTGCCATTGTCGCAAAGCAGCTTTACACAATCAAAAGAATTATTTAAGATAGTTAATTAGAGAAAATTAGATATGATTTAAGATAATTCTAAGTTGTTCTATGCACAAACGCATTTCAAAGTTATGAAGAGACTTGTATTAAGCTGATGCAGTCCCACTAAGTTGTGGGACTCACAGTTTTAGTGTATGTGGTACAAATGTAACTTATATCTGTGACGTTTGTCACCTGAAACACGAGTACAGTGTAAACAAGAGGGCCCTCACACACTACTGTATAATGACATGATGTCACAGTGCTTGGGCCCTAATGATTGGGGCCAAATTCCACAACTCTTGTTCCATGCAAAAATGCATTCCAATGTTTACCTGAGACTCAGATATACAGTACTGTATGAAGCTTCTGCAGTCCCACAGTTGCTGTCTTTCACAGTTATAGTGTATTAAGTATAATGTAAGAAATTGGGGCCAAATTACACAACCCTCATCCCATTCAGAAATGCATTCCATGGTTCATAAGTGACTCAAAAGAAGCTTTTGCAGTCCCACTAAGCAAATACCAGTTGCTGTCTTTAACAGTTATGTGTTTTTAGAGCTTATTCCTGTAAAGCTTGTCACCTGGAACACAAGTACAATGCAAGTAATTGGGGCCAAATTACACAACCCTTGTCCCATACAAAAATGCATTCCAAAGTTCAGAAGAGACTCATATAAAGCTTTTGCAGTCCCACTGTGCTTCACTGAGGTGCTGTCTTTTACAGTTATGGTGTATTTAGTACACATGTAATGTATCCCTTTGCCCAGAAATAGCTGTATGGCTTATTCCAGTTAGCCATACAGTCAGTGTGCAGAGCAGGAAAATGTCCGAACTATCCATTTAAACCTATAAACTGTCTATTGAATGTAAACTCTACACTGTTTATTGTTATGCACAATGTCATTGCTATAAATGTAAATTAATGCGGAATTTTATTTTAGCAATGCAACTTGTTTGTGTTTTGGAGATGTGTTCAGTCCCACTAAAAGATATCCATGAATTTTTCTGAAGACATCTTCAAGATGTTTAAATGACATAATGAGGACGCCATAAAGAATGCTGGCAGAGGTAGAAGCAATTTTATATATTTTATAGTATCTTCACCGACAGCACCACAAATAATATGAACCACAAAAAATAACTTTTTTTATTTTCTTTTTCTTTTTTATATTTGCTAAAACTTCAGCGCACAATGATGAAATCTCCTCAAAGTACTGGTGAAGTCATAAATGTATCAAAAGTGGTGGGTCACCAATGGTTCTTGTGTTATGGTGGGTCACCAGTCCTTGGGCAAGACCCTTCATTTTTATTTTATTAATTATATATTTCTTCCTTTCTTTTTGCTTAAACAGAGGCTCACAATGATGAAATCTCCACAAAGTTCTGGGAAAGGCATAAAGGTGCCTTTAAACCCTCCGTTTTTTTTTAATTCATATAAAAACTTCAAATGTCATTTCTGAAGGTGTCCTAAAGACTAGGTTAAAGAAGTGAGAAATATTTTTAAAAAAATAGATACTGAAGACAGTTTAATTAGCCTAACTCGTTTAAAACATATAAAGCATTTTTAAATATGGCCGTGTTTGACGTGGTGTCAAAATCACATCTCCAAGCTCAAGTAGGGGGGGTGAGTACCCAGTGTGAATTTTTTTTTGTCTAAAATAAATAAACATTGCAAACCCAAGGTTGGCGAACAAGGGACGATGTCTTTTCCACAAACAGGTCAGGACCTTCCAAAAAGATCTAGATCACCTGCAGATTCAGCCGGAAAGATATTTATTTATTTATTATTATTTTATTTTTTTAATAGATGTTTATTGGAATAAAAAAAATTATTGGACATTTTTTTGTTGGCTCTGAACAAAACGTGCCTTCAAGATGCTCTCAAGATGTCTTCAATGAGAATGATTTTTTTAAACCCTATTGACACAAACAGTCCTCCTTGGTCTTGACACAGGCTTCAGAAGGGCTTGAAAAGAGTCCTGAAGGCATTTGTGGTGTTGATGTTTTTAGGGCTTTGACATACTGTATCCTGAAGATGTTGCAGTGGTGACTCAGTTGCTTGAGGCTTGGGAGGATGATGATCAGAAGGTCAGGGGTTTGAGCCTCACACTACCATGAAGTCTACAACCATGGTACAACCATGAAGTCCCAATCATAAGCCCAGTTATGGAGGTTTGTGACAGGAAGGGCATCCAGTATAAAACCTGTGCCAGATCTTGCACATCAAATTATCTGATGTGATGAACCCCGGGAATAAAAGTAAAAAAGTGCAAGAACAAAAAATGGATCCTGAAGATGTCTCCAACAGGTCTTTTGCTTGTATAGTTTTTAGGAACATCCTGCGCTCCTATCCTATCCTATGTCGTCCACCCTAAAGGTTCAAGCAAATCATGCAGATCAGTAAGTATTCTTAATGACGGCAAAGATTAATTTATTATTTATCAGATTTATTTTATTTCCTGTAACCGTTCGTCCTAAGCGGCATATCCCAAAAATAAACTTTGCATTCCATGCTTGACATTCTGGACATTCTTCAGCTTCATCAGAATCCTAGCTCTGCAAATTATTTCATACTTTCCTGGAAGGATGTGTATAATGCTGCCAAAATAATGTACGATTCAGCTGTCCTTATGCTGAATTCCCAGTGAGACAGCTTTTATCCCAGGAGTGCAAATGCTCTGTAAAAAAAAAGAAAAAAAATCTGCCTACCTACGCAGGCAGGTGTGCAGGGTTCGTCTTTAATAACGAGATAATGTGTGTTGAGTGTCGTGCCTAACTAAATGTGATAGCTTGTAATTCATCCATAAATTAATTATCTGTAGCTGTTGTACTGTATAACACACTTATACAATCAATCATATGCTATGGGCAATTTGGAAACACCATACAACATTGGACATGTCTTTGGACCGGAGGAAACCCACCAAGCAAAGGTGCAATTTACACTGACACAGAGCTCCAGGGCCCTGTGACCCTGAATACAGGATAAAGTGGTATAGACGATGAGTGAGTGAGTGAGTGAGTGAGTGGGTGGTCTGGAATGATCTCAATCCTGATTGGTCAGAAGAATTGTTAGTGAAATGTTTAGTGATGCATACCTCCTGTCCCGATTTATGGTTGGACTTTAAACAGATCTTTCCGCTCGGTCCTGCAATGGCTTAAGTATTCATCCCACTTTAAATGCCTCCATATTTACACCTAGGAAATTATGTCATGAATTAGGATTTAAATAAATACTGGAAAGTCTTAAACACCTTCACAGTCAGCAGTCATTCTAGATCCACACTGACTGTCTCATCGGAGGAAAAAAATAAATCCAGAATTCAGAAGAACCATTCAGACACGTCCTACCCTGGTGTTCAGGCCAGCTACTAGACGAATATTACTTTGGTGCTCACACTTGTTCTTAAACCGCTGTTAAATTTTGTATGTCCTCTGACCATATTCTGTTATTCTGCACATGAGGGAAAACCTCCAGATAACAAGTGGTGTTAGTTATACGGTGTGTGGGGAGAGGAGAACTGCGGTCTCAGCACTGTAATAAATCCTAATCCTTGGTTATCTGCTTAACCTAGAATCTTAGCGCTACGTCCAAGATAAAATAACATTTGAGCTTGTTGGTTGAAGCACATTCAATTCAAAAGTAGAACTTTAGTTTTTTCACAGTTTCACAAAGTGCCTTTAAGGCTTAAAGGAAGGGATATATGTAGATGTATATATACATATTTAGAATTCCATAAGGGTGCAGTAAAAGCGACACGATTTGAATGTCAATGGCGAAATGAAGTCTTGATGGCCTGTGAGAAATGATGCATTTTATACAGCCAGCTGAGGCTTACTGTTAAAGGGAGGTAGAAAAAAAATTGCCTGCATGTAAAGCACTGAAATATAATGAGATACATTATAAAGCCTCATAATAATAGATTTTGCAGCCTTCTCCTTAACAATGCACCAGCATGGGATCCAAGGACGCGATATGGCTTATGCTATAACACCCAAGCTATTAATTTGAGGTACTATTGTATGGTTATGACCTGCATGTTGTGAGTTTAAATCCCAGGAGCTGACAGATAAAATCTGATGGATCCCTGGACACCTTTAACGTTTAGATTAGAGTTCAGTTCAGATTCCTTGATTATTTTCTCTCTCTCTCTCTCTCTCTCAGAATATATATATATATATAGTTTAGGTCCTTAGAGACCTGGGATGGTGCCCCTAAACAAACACTCTTTGTCATTTTAATATGTATCTTTATCCCATAAAGTTGCATCATTGTGTAGCCTTAAAGCTTTACACTGTGAAAGTGGTAGGTATGGTCTCATTATATTCCAGCATTAAAATGAGTGCTAAAAATCTACAGAAAGATGTACGGGAAGGTGAGTTTGCCTTTTTGCTTTTGTTCTGTAATAAGATTGCATTTTGTTGGTGTACATACAGTAACATACAGGTTTTAGGAAGCATGTTCAATATGATGCGGCATGGTCGGGTAGTTGTAGGCACTACTGTATGTCCTAGCACCTACAGGGTCGAAGGTTCAATTCCTGCCTTGGGTCTGTGTGCATGTTTTCCCTGTTCTTGCTGGGTTTCCTTCATATTATCCCACAGTACAAAGCAGGTAAATTGCCATTTCCAAAATTGTCTGTGGTGTGGGTGGGTGTGATTCACCTCATGCTCTAAGTCTTCTGAGATAGGCTCCAGGCCCCTACGATTAAACATCATAGAGGACCTACTGTATAGAAGAAGAAGAATGATTGTTCAATACTGTATGTCTAAGGTAGTTTTCTTTGTCATTAATAATTTAGCTATCTATTCTTATATTACAAATTTAAAGTTCCCATATTTTTCTCATTTTTTTAACAACATTGGTCTCAGCATGTCCCAAATTGTGTCTGTTAATGCCTTTAACCGATGCATTTTTTTTACTCCCTTTATTTTTATTCCACTCCTTATCCAAATGTGGTGTTTTAGTGTCTATATAATTGAGCTACTGTTGAGCCACGCCCCTCCACAGAGCAGCAGAGCTGAGCAGCAACCTGGAGCAGGGTTTCCTCTTATCACACTAGGGTGAAATCTAATTGTCTTGCTTAAACCCTGGAATGTATTTTCTCACTCTTCTCTTCTGGTTTGTACACACAATGGAGATCCATGTGATTATCTAAAACTCACTAAAAAGTGAACAGGTGTCCTAGCCGCATAACGGGTGTCCGAGCTGCACAGTAGGTGCCCTTTAAACAGAGAAAATAAGCTTCTCCAACAGTCAAGAATCAGACACTGAGGAAGTTTAAGCAGAAGTTGAACAACGGGCTGCATGGCAGCTGCCACATCATACACTAGCTCTGTATGATCCTGAGTTCAGGGTTCCTGTGTCCACTTGATCGTCCAGTTTCCTTGGCGTGAATGTGTATTGCACTCCGGATCCATCATGGGCATGACGAGGATAAAAAAAAGAACAAATAAAAAACAATAAATAACAATAAAGCATGCACTGCACTTATTCACTTGGCCGAACAACCAATCAGAGAACTCACCAGGGCCAACTAGTGTTAACGGTGTGTGCAGGGAAAAAAAACAGCCGTTTTGTGGTCAAGGAGGCTTGAAAATGACAGTTGCTACTGTGTAAGGACCCTCGGATTTGCTAGGCGTAATGATTTCAAACGAGATGATTATGGTGACCGTGTCAGCAAATCAGGTTGTTCTGAAAGATAAGTATTGCGTTCTATACAGATATGCGGCAGGGTCAAGCCGAGTCAAGTCAAAATCTTTGCGGATCCTGTCATAAGCAGTGTGTATCGGTCTGACAAGAGGATTTGCTATCAGGACAGGGAACAGCAGTGTTGACCCGGGGCACGGGCTAAACCGTAACGCGAGTTGTGCTGTCGTGGCTGAACGATATTGCTGAAATGTGAGCCGTGTAAGTCCCCAAGTCAAATAAATAACAGCGAGCCGAGAGATGGAGCAAGCCCCAGTGGAGCTGAACTAATCCCACTCTTTACCTCAGAGAGAGAGAGAGTATAGAGATCAGACAGTCATCCTGATACACACACTAACATTCAGACACAAATATGGACATTGGCATGCTGACACACTGTGACCCAGAGCTCCCTTTCAAAACACACCGAGAATGGAATTCAGTGTCGCAATCTGTCATTCCCTCCCTCTCTCTCTCTCTCTCTCTCTCTTTCGCCCTCTCCTGTCTACACTTCTCCTTTTCTAGTCTCAATCCTCCATCTCCTACACATTCCTCCTTCCATGACTTTTCCTCTTATAACCAGTTGCTGGCTGTACACAGGAGTCTGCCTCTTTATAGCTGCAAAATGTGAGCCCACGCCCTGCACACCCACCCTTTTCATACCTCTCTTCTATCTCTCACTTTCTCTCTCAGCTTGGGAAGAATGGTAGTTACTATACAGTATGTGTCTGCCGAACTTCAGCCAGGAATTCCTTATTGTGACTATCTGTTTTAAGAAAAACAAAATTGTGTATATAAAGTTTTTTCTTTATGTTTTTTCATCCATTGCCCATCATATCATGTATTTAATAATATGTACTGTAGATATCACATGTACTGTTGTACTGCAGTCCTGTTGAAGACTTTAGACTGATGGGTCTAAAGATGGTGATTAATTTCCTATAACAGCAGCTCTAACTGCACTGTAGCTCAGGCTTCAAAGCAAATCAAAAGTTCATATTTAATGCACTTGATCTAATTTTTTTAATTATTTTGATACTTTTGTGGCAGACGTGATCTAAAATAGATAATAAACAATTTGTTGCTTTGACAATGGAAAGAAAAAAATTATATACTATATAGTTGCGATAACATTCCCTAGCATTAAATATAATTGCTGTATGAATAGATGAAAAGTATGATGTATTGTCCTTTGAGAAATAAAAAGCAAAAATTGAGAAACGTTGAGACAGGAAAACATTAAACTTCTAATCATTTCAATTGTTGATTCGTTCCTTACTGCTAGACATGCTGTAATTTAATCCATTCATATTCCTTGTGCGAATGCCTTTGTAATCCCAAGACATGTAAAAATCTCGATGCTGTGCCAACTCTTTTTTCTGTCCCTTTGCACTTCAAAATACTAAAGCCCTTAATAATCAACACTGTCAAGAAAATGTTGCGCGTTCTGGTTCCATGCTTACATTTTAAACAGAACAAAAATATTCCGTCCATTCACTTTTTATAGCGCTTATAAGGTTTAGGGTCCCCGGGGCCTCGAGTTTATTTCAGGGAACGCAAGGCACAAGGCACACACTTACAAGACCGATCATACACGTTGGGGAATTTGAAAATGCCAGGCAACCTACAACATACAGTATGTCTTTGGATTGTTGGAGGAAACCAGATTTCTCAGTATCCGAGGTGAAATTTGAACCCCCAAGATGTTGTTAATGGAATTTGAGAACTTTTTTTTTTTCAGTGTTACAGCAAAAGCCCAAAGAAAAGCAACTCTGCTAGAGAAGAAAGAGACCTTGTGATGTCACTTGTGTCCATATTATAGTTAGGAGAAGTTCTTTTTTTATTTCTTTTTAAAACATGCCTGCAGGCTGAAATCCTCTGGCTAAGAGCACTTGGACACGCGCAGGTATCGTTTTTCCAGCTCGGGTGCCAAATGTTGGCACAAACGTGTCAGTGGGATTTCGGGAAACAGTAACCGCTGATAAGGCACTTGGAGCTGGATAGTAAACACACTCTTGATAAGGGTTTTCGGTTCTTTATAAATATTTAACTAAAACAGCTGATCACATGCATTATAAGTCATTACGGGTCGTGTTTGGAGATATTCGTCAGCATAGATTTAGGTTTAAAACTCTTAAAGTAGCCATTAAAATATAATAAACTTATATATATATATATTATAATTATATCATTCATGGCATTTATGGCATTTCTAACACAATAGTTAAAGTTAATAAGTCAAAGTTAGCTTAATAGGGACTCTACTGTAAGTGAGCAGTTTGACAAAGTTACGTAGCAAAACATGATAAATGGCACTTTCTGAAATAAAAAAATTTCACCAAATTACTTTCATTTAAAAACTGCTATATAAACTTCTTTTAGGCACTTTAAACTTTCATATTTTTAGCAAACCACGATACGTAGTGGCCCCATTTTTACTGCTTTGTGACCAGCCAATCAGGACAGCACGGCGGCTGCCATGAGCAAATTGTACAGTTTGATGTATTTGCGGAGAATGTTGAACCTAATACAGAAGACTTACACTCTTTGAAGCGTGACCTTTTGCGATTTTGGATGTTGTTCAAACGCTATGCTTAACAAAACTACAGTATGTGGGATACTATAGTGTAAGCTCTATGGTGAAGCAGAGAAGTAACATATAAAAAACTAAAATAAAATATGCACAAGCAACTGTACAGTACAAGAGACATGAGTTGAATTCGCAGTGTGTGGGAAGCTGTTGGTTAAACAGAGCATACTTGTACTAGGATAACGAGCTGTACCGAAGTGAACTTAAAACTGCCAGAGTGGGTGGCTGTATTATCAGAATCATAATTTATATCATTCATAATGTTTCTTATAATATTCAAAAATCTTTGTTTGCATACAACAAAACTCAAACACTTTTTTCCATAATCTAATTTGCCTTCATTTCTTCCTGTTTGACTCACTACAAAATCACAGTCAAATCACGAGTTTGGTAAATTTTTAATTAAAACTCAACAAACATTTTATTGATACTGAATTGCATAATGAAATAAACGGAAACATGACTGCAGGCTGATTTATCCATTTTGACAAATCTGTGGGAGGTGGATTTATAGCTTTTTGAAAAAATAACACCAAATTCACACTTGAATAACTTTGAATTACTTTGTCATTCATTCTTGTTAACACCCTTATGACTCAAAGAACACATGTACGAAATATTCTCATCAGTTTGCTATACTTCTTGCTTCATTTGAAGAAAGAAAGAAAAAAACGCCAAAACTCCAAAAATCTCATTTTGCTGTCAAACTGTTCAATTAGATGTTTATAAGCTTATTTTTTATAAATCAGCACTACTGTGTTGAAAATGAGTTAGACTTGTAAGAAAGATTTTAAAAGGTTAAGATTAATCCTGGGATGGAGTTATGATTTATAACCTTTTTTATGAGTTTGACGTCAATTACGATCAGACATCTGGTAGCAAGATGGTGGGATATGGTGGGTGAATCGCCTGGCGGTATCCGTGTTCAATATTCTTATTTTGGTAGAAAGAAAAAGCACATCATTTTCTTTCTTTAAAAATCACATTCTACATTACAAACGAGATGTATCAAGAAATCATCAGCAGTTTTTATTATTAATGAATTTCCGACTTGACAAGAAACGTCACATGAATCCAATATGAAAAGACCGCAGCTTAAATAATGAATAAATAAATGAATAAATGAATAAATAAATAAATAAATAAATACAGTAAATACTTTTTTCCATACTTAAAGTTCTGCTGCAGTACTTTCTGCACCTATAAAATCCCGAACGTAACAAAGTACTACGTGTTGTCGTGTGCGTCATGTATTCCGAGTTGTAAAATATGACTGGTACTTTTTAAACTGCTTTCCTCGCGTTCGACATTTCAACCCGAGTGTTTTGTGAGGCTCTTTGTTGGAGCGCACTTTAAATAAACAGAGCTGTTTCTTTGAGCTGTAAGGCCGATGACAAGGCCTGAGACAAGCACAGACACACACTCACACAGACACACACTCACACACACACACACACACACATACACACTGTCAGAGGCGTATAAAAGCACAAATTGACACACACACACAAACATGCACACAGTTCAGGCTGTGGCCAGCTTAACGTGACTCTCTTAGTGCAGCCTGTGTCTAATTAAAATAAATGACAAGTTCAGCGTTGGTCAGAAGATGTTGATTAATTTTCTCTAACAACAGCTTAAGCATTATTCGGAATGTTCCTCTGCTGTAATTATAAATAAGTGGTTGATAACGGTTTCAGTTACAGTTCGCTCGGGCGTTAGATGAATAATTAATTTCGGGGTGTGTCCTTACTGGAAAATAAAAGGCTTCATGGTTGTAACAGTAATTCCACTTAACTATTCCAGTTACTATTCCTTCCCAATATCTTTTTTATTCCAATCCTCACAAACATGAAACCTCTGCTGAATTTCAAATCCGAGCATTAAAAGCCTACAGAACGCAGAGGGATGCAAATAGATTTGCATGGCCTGATGTGTAAAACTCATTTCATTTGCCCTGAATAGGAGTATTCGCTTTGCAGAAGATTCCCTCAGCTGTCAGCTCACACATCCAGTAACACACACACACACACACACACACACACGTGCAGCCTCGCTTTGTAACACAATCACATCCCTTTGTGTCGCTTCACAACCCATCCTTCTGTCTTCTTTCATTCTTAATAGTGCAAGGCAACTTAAGTTGCAATCCATATCTCTATAAGCTTTAAAAAAAAAAAAATAGATTACAGTGATTTTTTTTTTCACAGTAACAGGCCAAGAATATAAAAGGAGGCTCGAGAAAATTCTGTCCAGAGACAAGAAGAGATACGGAATAAGAGATACAGATAGATGGGGGATGAAAAGAAACGAGCCCACATGCTACAATTACGGAACCCCAGCTATTAAGCAATCAAACAGATAAAAAAGAACGAAGGAGGAGAAGAAGGAGGAGGAGAAGGAGGAGGAGGAGGAATGAGAGAAAAAAATCCCATTCCCCGGTGCTATTCAGGACTTTTCAATTTAGCCCCCGATGAACGTAATGAAGAAAATAATTATGACTAAAAGCCATCAAGGTCCGCCTCCATTCTACCGCTCTTCCATTAGAGTTTTAATCACGGCATGCACTCTTTCGAATGCGATAAAAGTGTGTGATGAGGAGAGATAGAGATGAGAAAATGTAAGTTAAGAGGAAGGAGATTAAAAACCAGGACCGTGATGAAGGTTTTGCCTTATTCATGTCACACAGGGAGATTTAAAAAATCTTGTTTGGGACAATTTGTTATGTTTTCATGCTAGCATTACTGTATTGAAAAAAAATTTCTACTAACAATGTTATTTCTTTTAAAAAGGAGCTACAGTTGTAATACTTAATTGTTTGATATATTTTCTTTTATTATTATTATTATTATTATTATTATTATTAAATTGCTTATACACAGAATGGCCAAAAAAAGTCACAACAGTAAAAAGTCTTAATATTTTGTTAGACCGCATTTTGCTTTAAAGCATAGTTTCTGTAAGCATATGCAAAATCACATAAGAGTCACATTAATATCTCTCCAAGATATTGTATTAATGATGGGAGAATCGGACCTCCATGTAAAGCCTTCTCCAGCACATCCCAAAGATTCTCAATCAGGTTAAGGTCTGGACTCTTAGGTCTGTGGTGGTTAATCCAAGCGTGAAAAGTATGTCTCTTGCTCGCTGAACCACTCTTTCACAATTTGTGCACAATTAATCCAAACATTGTCATTTTAGAATATATCCATGCAATCAGGGAAGAAAAAATATTTTGATGGAAAAACCTGATCATTCAGGTCATAAGCTGACTTCATTTTTTGAGTCACATAACATTGCTAAGCCTAGACCTGACCAACTGAAGCAACCCTACAGTAGATTATAACACTGTCTCCACAGGTTTGTACAGTAGATGCTAGGTGTGACGGGTGCATCGCTTCATCTGCTTTTCTTCTAACCCTGATCTGATCATTTTGGAACATTTTGGATTCATCAGACCACATGAGTTTTCTCCAATGCTCAACAGTCCATTCCTCATGCTCTCTAGCAAATTGATGTATTGATGTATTGATGTATTTTGAGTTCTTTTCTCATTGTGCATGTGGAAATTCTCTTTGTAAATTCTAAATTCTAAATTCTACTTTCACTATAACCATGAGCTGCTGTTATTTTTTTTGTTTTGTTTTAATGATTTGCTTTTACCACATTTCTTTCTCAAAGATTCTTCCTCAAAATTTTAATAATGTAACAGTTCTTTACTCGATTTCCTTAGTTGTTTTCTTTGCTTGCGGCAGGCCAATAATTTGACCCTTCCCAAACAAAGTAATATCTTTGCTAGGACTGCCGGATATGTCTTCTGACATGGTTGTTTAAGAGATACTTACTACATCAGTGCATTTTTATTTGAACAATTCCTGCTTAGTCTCATTGCCACTTTTGGGGAGAAATACTCCCAAAATGTTAAACTTTAAAACTACTATAAACTTGGATGAATAAATTTACACCTGGTAAAATTTTTCATACTTTACTTTGGTTCCTGAATGACAGTGAATGTAACATGTAAAAGGATAACGATTGACAATTGTGACACACAGCATGATTATTTACTAAACCAAGCATATACTGTAAGACAAAGATTGCAGTTTTTAGCCACATGCTTTGGGAATTTACTGCCATTTGTCAATGTTGATTGTTGGATTAAGAAGCCTAGGATGCGCACCCAAAAGCATCTACAAAAAAATAATAAAAAACAGAAAAACAGCAGATCTTCCGTACAGAATTATCTAAGTTGATATGTTAACTAAGTGTAATCAGGGTGCCAAAACTTTTTCTCACAACTCTTATAAACAGCCAGCGCCTCCAAACAGCCATGCAGCCGACTGAGGACACCGGGACGTCCTTTTGTCATACTGATTAATGAACTCTCATTCATCAGGATAATTAATCGCTGTTGTGTTGGTCTTGTATGCGCTAAAGCATGTAGCATCAGGAGGCTGGAGACGTGCCACATTCTCACAACAGATCTGAAGTCAGCAGGAGCCTATTTATCATCGCAGGGCTTCGATGACTTTCCTTTTTGCTGACCTGCACCTACTTGTAGAGGCTAAGCATGGGTTTACATTAATCTGATTAGAGTAATGAGACGCTCGCCCCCCTCTATCTCTCTCTATCTCTCTCTCTCTCTCTCTCTCTCTCAGTGTCTCCCCTAGGAACAGCGTTCGGTGAAAACTCTCAACTCTCACAGACCTTGTAACGTGTTTTAATATAGTGTTAAGAAACGCTAAGCTCTTTATAACAGTTAATAAGTTAAATTTAAGTTAATTTAGCCACGGGGTTAAGGTTAAGGATCTTTCATTTTTTCTTCTGTCTTCATTCCTATTTTTGTTTTATAATCCATCACTTAGACATGGCTGAATAGGGTTTGAGCTTGTAACGTACTGTTAAAAAAAAAATTGGCTTCGCTATATTTAATAGATTTTTGCAGGAATGCATTAACAAAAAAGTGAGAAATCATGACCGTGACACACACACACACACACACAGCTGATTTAACGCATCACTCCAAAAAAGGCTGCGTCTGGATTTAAGCTGAAATAAGTGTGAAATGAAATGTCCCCCTTTAACACGTGTTAAAAAACTAAACATATCCGCCGCTTGTCTTGGTGCACGTGGGGTGCTGGGATCATATCATGTTACACCGTGGATGAGTGGACATTGCTGGGATGTCGAGATGTTACTGTAGTTAACATCACGCGAGCTGCGCGAGTGCGCTGACAGATCTGTCAACACATGCCCGATTCTGTAGGAGTAGATATTAGAGATCCATCTGTGATTGTGTGCACAGTCGGGCGTATTTGCTTTGTCCGAAGATTAACAAGGCTAGCCACGAAGGAGTCGAGTGCATTAGGCGAAGTAAAGCTCTGTCCATGTTTCATCATTAGACGCAGTCTCTAATGATTCCCACCTCGCGCCAGATGCTACATACCGATCGAGGCAAAGACGCCGAACACGCCTTTTTTGCTCCTCCACTTTTCACTCTATTTTCGGTCTTTTAATGTCCTTCGTTTTCTCGCATTACCATTTGCAAGGAGATCAGACTTACAGTACGCCCGTGAACGGCATACCGATAGTCATGTGAGACCTCACAGTGAATAAGGATCGAGAAGCTCTGTTTGCTCACACTGGAATATATTAAACAAACACGCCTCAGGCGAGCGGCTTTCCTGTTTGCTTTTAAACTGCGTGTTGATTGGTTGATTGGATATTTCATATTCTGTCGACTTCATGTCTCCAAAGCCTTTAAGGCCTCATTTGTGTGTCACATGACCATACTGGCCTGCTTTTTCAGTCTGATATTAGTGTTATCTGTGCTAGTTTTATGTGTAGTATCTTATAGCAAGTAAGTCTGAACAATAGAAACCCTTTTCTAAAAGGGGTCGAAATAAAATTTGTATTGCGCTGTATGGTTGTTCTAATGGAACTACATTCATTTATACACAAATTTTAAAGCTTTCATGGCCATTTCATGCTATTTTTTATTGATTTCAAGCTCATTTGTTCATATTTTGCTTCCAAAGAGCCAGAATTTATTGTATTGTATTTTAATGTAGTCTTGAGGAATAGTTCTCCAGGCTTCCTGAAGTATTTTTTGGCTTTCATTTTCAGTCCAGTCCCTGTACTGGAGCAGCTGCAGAGGAATGTTTTTTGTTTGTTAAACCACACAGTGACCCATAAATCATTCATTTACTGTATAAAAAAAAGAAGAAAAAGGTCTAACTTAAGAAGCAGGTGCAGATGGATGCTCTTTTTAAATTCACAACCATGGGAATTATTTTTTTATTTTTTTTATTTTTATTTTTTTAAGTAATGTTCACACTGGAGTTTTCTAGCAAAAGTAATATTTTTTTTTACAATACATTAAATAATAATAGATTCAAGCTTAGGGTTTTCAATATCTTTTATCTCAGCTATTTTTTTCCCATCTCACTGCAACTATTTTTGCTATCCATTGAAACAAATGAATAAAACTACAGCGGATCCTCAACATATGAATTTAATCGGTTCCAGAGGCGAGTCCTCAAGGCGAAACTTTATGTTGTGAAACATACATGTAAATGCAGATTATCTGTCCAGCCAACCAAACATATTACCAATATTACCAATTTACAACACTATAGCCTAATAATTTTTTTTCATATGAAAACAATCAAAACATTTCGAAAAGAGATGTAAATGAAGTAAAATATGAAATAAATAGACATTAAAGATCACTTAACCGTAGTTTATGATTCCTCTCGTCATTGGCTACAGTACTTTAAAAACCAATCTGAAAGTGGCTCCCTTTTCTTCTTGCTACCGTCCTTGATAACATTTTTGGGACCCATGGCACTACGTCTTCACCAAATCTTGCACGAAAACCAAAATAAATAAATAAATAAATAAATTATTGGCCAGTGTTCGTTCGGCTCGGTTCGAAAAATGCTTCATATGCCGAGATAAATTTCTTGCAAAATTTCATAAGGCGGGGTGTTTGCATGCCAAGGTACAGTAGCATTGTACCAATGATGGTACCAATAAATTCCATAATGGTGTAAGGTGTTGGAATTAGAATCACGTCACGAAACATCATTAAAGTTTTTCTTTTTTTTACTTTATTCAACATGTACCGTGTAGTTTATCCACAGTACAATTTAAGGACATTTTCAAATTACACTAAATATCCACAGGGTATTTTCAGGAACGAAGAAAGTGTATGTTTAACACCTAAAAAACCTCCCTAAGACGTAAACATCTCGTTAGGGTTGCTATGAGCAAAAATCAAGTCAGTGAGCTTGGTATTTTTACTAACGGTGTGTTATGAGAAGCCCTGCTGTAAACCAGCATGACTGTGACAAGCTGAACCACCCAAACAGAATCTCGACTTCTGAAACATGATAAACGCTTTAATTGCCTGTCAGTTAGGTTTTCGCTTTAGCTCAGCGTGCGCGTGTGCTCTCTTTCTCTCTCCCTCTCTCTCTCTCTTGTCTCACGGTGTTTCACTTTCAAACAGCGAGTGCTTCATCAGGTGCGTGATCGGGACCTGAGCGCCGGGTTAGCGCTCGTATGCTCTCATACCGCGATGTTGTTGAGTCTCCCTAATAAGAAAGTGTTGATTAATCTTTTCATAACACCTCTCTCCGTTACATCTGACACTTTATCGTTTCTATAGAAACAGCTCATTCACAAGAAGGAAATTAGATGGCAGATGCTTCATGTACTCTGAGCCTAATAATGCACGTATTTAACAGGTGTATTAACTGGTTTTCTGGACGCTCCAAATTATAAAATCGGAATTATCAGTAGTTACAAAGCTAAACATGTCATTTATTAATGCATTTAAAACGTTTTGTGATCATAGGCAAATTGCTGGACTTACAATACTAAAGGATTTGCAGAAATCCTTTTATAAAAGCCTTTACTCGCTTTTTTTTTTTTTGAGTTTCTCTTGATTTTACCTCTATTTCCTATGATGATGTGAAAAAGCTGAAAATCATGGCAAGACTCAATGGTTGATCATAGAGAAATTCTCAGGCCAGGACGATCCATCGATCCTCTCCTCTCTCAGAATTGCAAGGTTTTTTTTACCCTTCATCCATTTGGTACATCGATAACATTGGAGCGATCAGTCAGTACTGGTTTAAGGATTAGTGATGTGGGCAAATGGTGAGCAAGCGAAAGGTCACCATCAGTCTCCCGTCATCTGATCTGAGAGAGTCATTATCACCGGAGCAGGGTTCTTTCTCTTTCACTGTCCTTTCCATCCTGGTGGAGGTAATGGATGTCTGGGTTGACATTAAAGGGGTGTTAATAATGAACAAAAGGGAACGTATGGCACCGGTTTGTCTGTCTGTCTGTCGGTCTGTCTAGGGCTGCAAATAAGTTTTGCAGAAAGATTCGTCATGTATTACAAATTATAATACAAGAACTAACAGAGTGTCCAAAACCTTTGCTAGTTGTTTGTCTGAAACAGAAAATGTATTTTAATAGCATGTGCTTTAAACTCAATGTTGCTTCGAAACATTCCACCATCCAAATAAAATCCAACTGATCTGAAATATGAAATATCGCAGAAAGAAAAGAAATTCAACAAATAAGGTCGATGCGGTTGGATTTCCTCTGATTTTATACCAGTTATAATGACGCAAGTAGTGAAAATAGTTACAAATTGAGTTTTGTAGGCTGTAAAATAATCAATGATGGAATACTCGAACCACCCCAAAGTAGATTTTTTTTACTAGTCTATGGTTCGTGATAAAATTTCAACTGAATGAAGGCGTGTAAACGTTTTTTGACATTTACAGAAGTATTCAAGCACATAGGACTCTTTGAGCGGTGCAAATGTTTTTAAAGAAGGCCGTACGTCCGGGGAGTCCACTGCAGTCATTCCCATGAACATTTCGGCGAGTGGGACACCCAATGCTTGAACTTGTCACCAACTTGCGCACCTGTCTGTGAAAACTGTACACAGAATCATTCTCCAACACCACATGCATGTTACAGGAACTCGGCTGTCCTCGCTCCAAGCCATTTCCACATGTTCAGGCTATTAAAGGACTTCCTGGGAGGCCAGCATTTCAGAGGTGAAGCAGCCAGTCTGATGGTATCCAAGCACTAGTGGAACGCTGGGATAAGTGCATTAAAGTAGCAGGAGATCATTTAGAGAAATAAAGGGAGTTTTTACTCTCATAACTGTGTTCTATTATTCTGTACAATCAAAAATTCCATTTTGACTTGATATACTTCTTTCTTCTTTAAGTCTTTCGGCTGTTCCCTTTCAGGGGTCGCCACAGCGAATCATCTCCCTCCATCTAACCCTATCCTCTGCA
>JAQMYL010000018.1:4770480-4782503 GCA_030014365.1 Clarias pachynema | reverse complement strand
TACAAAATATATAAAAGAGATGCTATAAAACAATTCAAACCATTATTATTATTATTATTATTATTATTATTATTATTATTATTATTAGCAGTAGAAGTAGAAGTAGTAGTAAAGATTCACACTGTTTTGCACCTATATGAGTTGTAATTACAGAAAAATTCAGAGACTTCATAAATACATAATGTCATCAGATCAGATCAAGATATTCTTAATATGTTTGCTAATCTCAGAATATTTTATGTCCCATTGCAGCCAATGTTCTCTGTCACGCCCAGCCTGGCCACCAATGCAACAGCACTGGTTAACCCATATCTGGGCCCTGTGTCTCCGGGCCTGGTGCCCACTGAGATCCTGCCCAGTGCACCCGTACTAATGACCAGCACACCTAACGTCCCTGTGCCCGCTGCAGCCGCTGCTGCCGCCCAGAAACTCATGAGGACAGATCGGCTGGAGGTGAGTACGGTTCCATTTCAATTTACAGAAAGTTTAATCTAAATGGTTCTCTCAGGACAAGTAAAGCAGAACACAGTGTATTTGCCATGAGTTGCAGTTTGCTTGCAAGTTCCAACCTGGAACCATTTAAGCCATGCTTAAAATTTTATATCAACCAGAGTTGATGGCATAAACAAACTTGAAATTTTGGCCAATACAAAAACGGAAAATGTACAAAAAGCATGGCATTTTTTGTCCTTATGATTTTGGTTTGTACATGGAAACTTGAGATGCATCTGAATTTATAAAAACAATATAAAAATTTATTTTGTGTGATAGGTTTCCTTTCAATCAAACTATAAAATTGCTATATACAAAGCTCAACAACAGGAAAATTTGTACACACACAGAAATATAATTTATAAAAGCTACCGTTTAAAAAAAAAAAAAAAACTAAGCTTCCATTTGATTTAGCTCTGGATATCCTAAAATGTTCTACAATATGGAGAATTTTCCTATTTTCATTGAGGCTGTTTCGCTTTAAAAAGTGAAAATCAGTACCCAGGTAAGGAACATATTAATCAGAAAAGCAAACAAGAGGATAAAGGTAACTCTGTTGAAGCTGGAGAAATCCACATCCCAGATGGATTAAGCTGTTCACAGATCAGCCATAGCGCAGAGAATCCTCAAAGCTGAGCTTTACAGAGGAGCTGGTTTGGATTCTGCCAGAAGACATGTTGGAGACTTAGCAAAAATGTTTAAAAAAAAAAAAAAAAAAAGTTCTTTCCCACACTAAAGCATGGTGGTGGAAGCATCATGTACACATGTAACTACAGCATCTTTGTTTGCTTGTCTTATCAAACCCTGTCTTTACCCTGTTGACTTTTGACGGATTCCTTTTGCATGTGACATATTCTTACTGTATCATATCCACTAACCTGTAGGATGTTTACAATTTAGAATATATATTTTTTAATAACCAAGCCCAGAGTGACATTTTCCCAGAACTTTATCCAATACTTCATCATGAAATTTATTTTAGTATATCCACTAACAAACTCTGGAGCCTGTCAGAAACATATACTTTTACTTTACAGGTTTTATTATTACTTTAACATAGTAACATACAGTAAGTCTCAGATGTCTCTCCAAGTATATCGCTTAATGCGCCTGCAAAAAATGCTAATTTTTCTCCCTCTGTTTCACTCCTCTTACGAACACACTATTTCAGTGTCTATGTAAATAAGGTACTGCTGAGCCACATCCCTTCAGAGGACTGCAGAGCTGAGCAACAAGCTGGGGGAGGGTTTGTCTTACATGAGGTCACATTGGGGGAAAATCTATTCAGCTTGTTTTAATACAAAAATGGAAAAAGAACAAAAAGGAAATTTTGAAAAATTATTTTTAAAAAAGCATAAGTTTGCAAAAAAGATGCCCTTAATGATGGTATGCATTCAAACTAATAATGAATTTGTTCAACTAATAATGCAAAAATGCAACAAAAAAAGAAAGAAATTTTGCTTAAAAAACTGATCTTCCTGATTCTTTCTACATTTTGTTTTAAAGCACTTTAATGAACTCTATTAAGGCTGGTTACTTCAGTTGTGACAGTAAAACATGCTTATTACATTTTGCTATAAAAAGCTTTTTCTTTTTTCTCTCTCTCTCTGCTTGTGAACATATTTTTAAGGGTGGTACAGAGAAATCCTGGAGTCAAAATGAGGCTGAGGGTTCCCTCTTTCTTAATAAAAAAAAATTAATTTCTATGTGGTGGCACAGTGGTGTAGTGGTTAGCACTGTCGCCTTGCACCTCCAGGGTGCGGGTTTGATTCCCAGCCAGGCTCGATTCCTGTCTTTGTGTGCATGGTGGGTTTCCACTGGGTATTCCGGTTTCCTCCCACAGTCCAAACACATACAGATTAGGCTAATTGGAGTTCCCAAATTGTAGTGTGTGCCCTGTGATGGATTGGCACCCTGTCCAGGGTGTACCCCGCCTCGTGCCCTCTTGTGATAGGCTCCGTGACCATGAATACAGGATAATGCGGTATAGATGATGAGTGAGTGAGTGAGAGAGAATTTCTAAATTTTTTCTTCTTCTTAAACAAACTCGCACTGGTCATATCTCAGGAACCGGACATGAAGTGATAAAATGGCATGATAAAGTAACATAATAGATCTTATCGAAGCAGGAATCTTAAAACGGGCATAACTTAAATCACCTAAAATGTGACTTTATGCCTAATTTGATGTGGCAGGTCAGATATTTATAGAAAGAAGCTGCCAATGCAAGATTCAAAGGTAACTTAGGACCTTGGATCCTGGAATCATATGGATTTATCTTCTTTGAGAGGAAAAGTGGAGAAAAGAGAAAAAATATATATATTTATGCACATGTGCATGTGATTATGGACGTGTGCAAGTACACATCAACAATTTAAAAAAATAAAAATAAGAAAAATAAGATTTTTTTTAAAGGGCCTATCCGACAACTCTGTGTTTAACACGATGTTTGACCTACAAAATCTATTTTATTTTAGTTATTAATTAAATAATACATGTATATGGTTTTTATTATCATTTATTATCATTTTTAAAACTTGTCACTTTAAACAACCTGATAAAATGTCCTTAATCAACTTATTTTAAGTTAAATAGATTTTACACACTACTTTATTTACATATTCTTAATAGAATTCTTTTTATTTTCATTTTATGTCTTACATACTGCATTATCTGTTTTTGTTCTTCTCGAACCCAGTGTTAATAAAGTGCTTAATAAAATAAACCAGATGGACAACCTTTTGGGTACGAGATGGGATGGCACCTGTTTTCTTTAGCGCGTCTCCAAAAACAGAGAACGTATGATTATGGACACAGCAAACCAGTAATTTCACTGGAACTCCATTCAGTTCCCATCTGCCTCTAACTCTAAGACTGAGAGGCAAAATAAAAACACATAAGAGGAGAGAGTCTGAAAAATGCCCCTCAGTTGATCTCTCCGTCTCGCCCATCACTCTCCGTGCGCTTTAGCGCCAGAGACAAAGCTGTTTGCCAACGGTGCTAAAAGTGAAGCGGAGAAGAGTCCTCATCTAGAATGCCACATCTCCATAGAGACAAAAACATTTTATTCCTCTGCTCTCTTATTCTTTCTTTCTCCAACACCAACCACCCCCCACCACCCCCCTACCCCAGTTCTGCAACACTCTCGAAAACCTTCTGACCCTCTCCATTGTTTTTATCTGGTCCCCTCTGTCTGTGGATTTCTCTTTCTCTCTCTCTCTCTCTCTCTCACTCCATCTCTCAACATATCGCACCCCCCACCCCCCTCCTCGCAGTGTCTGCCTGACAACAAGGCTGCCTCCGTCTCTTTAAAAAGCAGCCTGAGCTGGAGAGCGATGTGAGTGCCCAGCGGATTTCATTAGCTTTCTGTCGGCCATCAGTCAAACGACGGCGACGTTTATGAATCAAAACCCACAGAATGTCAGGATGATTTCGGATCAAAGTGTCACACGGTGGTCATTTCTCCAACATGCAACAATCATCCTAATAGTAGAGGCGCCAACACGTACAGTTCAGACGTGGCTTTTTATTTATTTATTTTATTCGACTCCTTGCTACAGGGGACACCAGGGGTCAGAACAAGCTGGTTTAAGAAAAGCAAAATCACCGAAGGGGAAAGGACGTGGGAAGTGAAAGAAACATTTTCTTCTGGTTTAGAACTGCTGTAGCTCTAGGCAGCTCTGGGTCAATGTTATATCTACTGTAGGTTTGACATTTGACTTTGAAATATGAATTTGAACTGGCTGTGGTGACGAATATGCTGTTTATTGTTTATTTGATCAGTTTTTTTTTTTTTTTTGTATCTGCTTGCCATCATTTTCCTTTTACAATACAGTCTTTTGGTAAAAAAAAAAAAAAAGGACTTTTGGTGTTTTTGCACATAATTATATGAAGGTCAAAAAAACATCTCATCATTAATATGCTGAAGGAATCACGAAATTCATTTAGCATTTTTGGAGTGTCACTGCTCTGAAACTGTCCCCACGGGAAAGTCTTTGAGTTTCTTCGTTGAATGCCGCAATGTAGTTCTACTTTCAAGAGAAACTGACTGTTCATAGCTGTTTAAAGTAAATGTTTTATATGTGTGATGACAAAAAAAAAATAGTTCCAAGGACGTTCCACAATTTGACATGACTATGAAGTGATCAAAAGTATGACTTGTCTCTCACTCACTCACTCACTCATCGTCTATACCGCTTTAGGCCTATACCGCTTTATACTGTATTTAGGGTCACAGGGGGGCAGGAGCCTATCCTAGGAGGTGGGGGGCCAATCCATCGCATGGCACACAAAATTCACACATACAGGCAATTGGGAACATCAATCAGCCTAATCAGGCATGTTTTTGGACTGGGCAGGAATCTAACCCAGAACCTAGGGGTGCAAGGCACCGTACTGTCCTAGTATGACTTGTCATTTGTTAATAAATAAAAATTTTAATTATTAACAGATTGTTGTGGTATAAGAGGAATGATACACTTATATAACGCTGTGTCATGACACTTCCCAAGCTGACTCATTGTGACAGATGACTTGGTGTCCAAGTTACATGGTGATGATGATGATGATGTGGCAGGTGAACTTTTTGGTGTTTTTTTAAACAAGAAATAAAAACACCTCTAAGAGTGCAGTAAGGAATGATGAACAACCTGATCCTTAAATGAAGGAAGTTTTAATTGTATCGTATATAACGTTTTATTACAAATTTATTCACACTATTATTAACAATACACATGAATCAGCTTAAACACTTATGTAATATGTAAATATCTCAGATTTTGTCAAATAGCTCATTTTTATCTGCTGGCCTTGAGCAAAAGTTAAGTTTTAGAATAAAAACATGCACAATAAAATGATATAATATCTGGAAAATACTGTATATGACAAAACTTTGACAGCTTGTCATGATACTGCATGTAGACTTACTAGACATTTTAACATGTATGGGTTAATCCACAATTTTTTTTTTACCAAAAGTAATTTTTTTTAATGAAATCGGAAAGTGAAGTGTAGCAAAAAATGTATCACGTAATTAAAAAAAACTTAAGAAAATTAATAATTGAAAAAATGGTTATGAAGATTATTTATAGCTTTATTTACAGTATGTCTTATATACTGTATGTATAACACAATATCTTAAAGCATAAAGCATTATGAACATGTGAACAAAACGTGAAGGTTAATCATCCAAGTCTGTCAGACTTATTCAGTGTGTGTGTGTGTGTGTGTGTGTGTGTGCGTGTGTGTGTCTGTGTGTGTGTGTGTGGTGACGCTGCACATAGCCAGATGCAGATATTGTGTCTGTGGACGTGATTTATGGGCATTTGTCTAGATATCATCTTTCAGGTAAACCCGCTCCTCACAGGAGCAAAGCTTCGCTGCGGAAAAACTAAGCGCGCTTCATGTGTAGTGCCTGCCCCCTTCTGTCTAAGCACTGAAATGACAAATCAAATGGTTTAACGTCGGTTTCGCACATACAGAAGAGATCGGTGGTTTAAACAACAGCACAAGCTTGAGCAGCGTTTTACAATAAAATCTTTTTTCTTTTAATTGAATAATTCTGCTGTTTAATATGGAAAAATATTTAAACTGACATTTTTGTACATTTTAAACAACACATGCTGATCAAATCGGTTTATTTCACATGGTAGTGAATCCCCAAAGCAAAACTCTTTAGACGCTCAGGTGTAAAGAGTGCTGTGAAAAAAATCTCTCAGTATTTAAACCGAGTTCATAACTAGAACTACGTCAGACTCGTTTAGATGTCTCAGGGTGGGAATTGGTGTTAAAGCGTTGGGGTAATAATGTTAAAGACGGCGGAGTAGGAAAACACAGCGTGTTTATGAGGAGCAATAAAACGTTATTAAAAAGTGTCTTGCAGTCCCTCCATCGTGAGGAGCAGCATGTTAACGCTTTATGTATAAAAGTATGTATTTAAGTATAAAAAAAAGAAAGAAAAAAAACGGACGAAACACACTAATTAGAGTTGTGACTGGAAACGAGTTTAAATCAACATGAAAGTGTTGACCAGACGTAAACATTCTCTGATTTCAAACAAAACACGGTTCAAAAATGAACCAAAACATTTGTTTAGACACAAACCGGAGCCATTATTCTAAGTGTTCTCTCTTGTTTTTTTCTCTATTGTTCTGTCTCTCTTGTTTTCTCTTTTATTCTGTCTTTCACTCGTATTGCTTTTCTGTCTCTTATTATTCCTGTCTTGTTCTCTTTTTTCTTTTCCCTTATTCTTTAATTCCTTCTGCGTCTGTCTACATTTCACTTATATTCTCTCTCACCCTATCATGTCTCTCTCTGTCTGTCCATCTTTCTCTCTTTCTGTCTCTCTCTCTCTCTCTTTTTCTCTCTCTGTCTCTTTCTGTTCTACTTGTCTGCCCCTGACTTCTTCTTTTCTCTCATTCTTTCTGCCTCTCTGTGTTTCTTTCCTCCTTTCTCTCTCTCCCTCTCTCCCTCTCTGTCTTTGATTAACCTCTAGGTGTGTCGGGAGTACCAAAGAGGTAACTGCACACGGGGTGAGAACGACTGCCGCTTCGCTCACCCGTCCGACAGCGCCATGATCGACACCAACGACAACACAGTGACCGTGTGCATGGACTACATCAAGGGCCGCTGCTCACGCGACAAGTGCAAGTACTTCCACCCTCCGGCACACCTGCAGGCCAAGATCAAGGCCGCGCAGCACCAAGTCAACCAGGCGGCCGCCGCCGCTGCCATGGTAGGTCGGTGCCAGTCCCTGTCCAGTCGTACCCACTTCTTGCCCGCTCCTTTAGTGCCATCTCAGGCTCTGCTCCTCCTCTCGCCTATTTCTTATAAACCGTAACACTAGCAAAGAGCAACTGTGCCTGAGCAATGGTGAAGGTAATGCAGTATGTGCTAACGTAGAAGAACTGGTGTGTACGCTTAACCCTGCGCATATGTCACCTGTTATAACTGTGTTATAACTGTTATATCTACAGTCTGTAATATATCAATGGAAATTCCTTCAGGCATACAGCGGGTCCAAAGTTCTAGATCCACTAACAAGAATCATTTTGGAGGAATTTAGGTCTTTAAATCCTCTGCAAATGCTAGCAGTACTGTAAATAGTCTATGTGCCATCGACAGCTACTCACCACCCTGATGTTATATCCGTTGTTTATGTGGCAGTTACTGTACTTAAAGGGTCAAGGGTCAGGTTGCTAGCTTGGCAACCCAATTGTAGCTGAGCACCTGCTTAAGGGTGCTTAAGGGGCCAATAATAGCAACCCGGCACCTCCCAAAAAGTGTCCGTGAAATAGGTTAGTTCTTGTCATGACTTGCTGTATAGCAGTTATAAATATTCATATCCTCAACGGGGTCAATTTGTTTTCCTTCTCGCTTGAAGTTAATAAGCCATAAACTGCATCTTGTCATGTTCAGAGCATTTGTAAAGATTAGATTAGTTGTTTTTAGTCACAGCGTAAGTTTCACTTATCGCTCACGTTATAGCAGCTATAAACTGTATCTTCTTTAATTTACATCCAAGCTGTTACCATAGCAACCGTAATACTAGATAATAATAAACCTGTGATTTTATTCGATGATGGAATTAGATCAGATCTTCGCAGTAGATCGAGACTTTTTGGACCTGGCTGTATTTCCTGATTTTTTATTTTCTTCCTCTTTCTTCAGAAACTTAGAATTTTTTTTTTTTTTAACTATTAGTTAATCCGTTTGCAGAACAGAAGTAAAATCAATTGTTTTTGTGTAAATAAATGCAAAGCTTTACAGACAGATTGTCTTGATGTTTCTCTGTAACCCTTAGCACATGACATTTTAGTCCTTTCAGTAACTAATTGTCATTACTGTGCATGCGTTAGTCTTGTTATTTGTTGTATATTGCATTCTGGTGATTTGTTTTTTTTTTTGTTTGTTTTTTTTGTTTTTTTCTTTTGTTATTTTATTTCTTTTGTTTTTATTTTTATTTTTCTCACCTACCCAAACTGCACTGCTGCCCCATGATGCACCTCTGCTTGCTGTTTATGTTAATGCGCTTGACCCCCATTGGCCCATTGCCATCATGTGCTCGCTGCCTGCTAATTAAGACTCAGTCGGCTGTCAAATCACTGAAGCGACCCCTCGAGGCAACCTTTGACCTGGTACTATGTCCTTTCACCTTTTAGCTTGGCATGTAGCTCTGTTGTAGGAACTATTTTTATGAACTAAAACTTAAAAAGGGGTGATTAATTGATTGCAGTGAATTGGGCCGAACCTGCTTGCGCATATATCAATATATCACAATATATAAAAAAATTAAATTATATATATATATATATATATATATTTTATTTTTTTATTTTTTTATTTTTTTTATGGAAATGTTACTGTAAGAACAATTATTTAAAAAAAATTTGTTTGGTTGAAATTTTGGTAGCTGCAGTCAGTTCATCACCTCTACTGATAAAAAATAAGGTGTGAACGTTTTTAGATTTGATATATTTATATAATATAGAAATACAATAGATTGAAATTACTTTCTACATAATTTGCATGTTTTTAAATGTGCATGTCTACCTTTGGGGTGTAGTGGGGGAAATTAACGTCGCTTAAATGTAATTACGGAGCTAGCAGTGCAGTTTGCATTATTATTATTATTATTATTATTATTATTATTATTATTATTATTTAATTTACACATTTAATGAAAGCTCCAAAGCCTCCATTGTTATATACTATTCATGCTCTACGTAATTAAATCTAGGACTTTTTCGATTATTATGTATTTAATTGTAAATACGTATTTAGTTTTAAAAAAAATTTCTTTTTTGTCTTGTAAGTAACTGTCCCTCCTTCCATATTCTCTCTCTCTCTCTCTCCACCATGTTGCTCTGTTATTCAGGGGATTCCACCCGTTTTGCCTCCATTACCAAAGAGACCCGCACTTGAAAAAACCAACGGTGCCACGGCCATGTTCAACACTGGCATGTTCCAGTACCAACAGGCCCTGACCAACATGCAGTTTCACCAACAGGCGGCTTTCATACCATCAGGTAGCTCGCTTCTGACTTCACCTTTCACGTTCACCTCTGGCATTAAGATACTGACTCATGTGCTGCAGAGAGCCTAGCTCAAGACTTTCATCATTTGAATAATCCAGTATGTAAGGAATAAAACACTAGGACGTTTGCTGTTATACTGAAATATCAAGCAGAATTACTACTTTTGGCATGAAGTCGATTATTTTTCAACAAGAGCAAACTTTGAAATAGGTTATTACTTTTATACCACAGAAATTTTTATTTAATGAAATGTGGCATGCTGTGTTTTTTATATGCAAAGTACTGTGCAAAGATCTTAGCACCGTATTATCTTTAGTACAAATTTTGTTAAATATGTTTATCATGTCTGCATTGCTATGTACTAAACCATTCACTTTTCCACACCTTAAAAATTAATTTTAAAAAAAAGGTAATAAATGAATAAGTAACTAAATAACATTACAGATGAATAATTGCATGCCTGTAAAGAAAGCAACATAGTACATGACACACTATATTTTCATTGCAAACCTAATGAAACCTCATTGGTTTCTCATGAAATTGACAAAGTTACCAGAAATTTCCAGCACACTCAGTAAAACATACAAAAAAAAAAGGCCATACGTCTTTATGTCTTTAAAAGCATGTCTACATGAGAGAAACTTCTATACAGAGCATTAAAAGTAATAAATAAACATAGGCAATATATTTTGTGAAAACTCTTTGCTTGAAATTAATCAGTAGTGTTAATGTAGATACAGATTTGTGGAGTTTTATACTGTAAGTAAAACAGCTGGGAGGTTTTACTGAGTGTATTGGAGAACATTCCATAGTTCTTCTGTTAATAACTTTGTCACGTAATATGTTGCTTTCTTAATAGGCATGCAAATATTCTTCTCTAATGATATTTATTTATAAATTATTAAGACATGTTTGGAAATAATTTTGTAGGAAAGGTTTTGTACATAATAATGCAGACCTGATAAACATTTTGCACAGTACTGTATATTTATATTTACATTGAACGTTAACAAGGTAGACCTTTATGTCCTTGGCATTATTGCAGCTACGTATATTCAATATTCAGTCACCCCTTTACCAGTCGTAATTGTTTTTTTCTCTTTAAGACAGTAAAACAATTCATCTATCACAAAGTGCAGACACTGACGACTCCTTCCATAAATGTTAAACGTTAAATGATCTCCTCACTGAGAGCTTGCTCTTAAGTATAACCCACAACAGACCGAGCTGCTAGACAAAATTTATGCCTGTCAGGGGGGTTGTGATGCAGCATGACGCACAAGTCGAGTGCCGAAAGCTGAAGTGCATTATTTTTCATACAGCAGCCTGGAGTGAAGTGTGTTATTCCAGTAATGGCACACCGATTTGCTAGCGATTACAATGTTTAATTTTAATGTACAAATCATTGCATATTTTAATAGTGTATAGTGAGATTTAATGTTTTGTAATGTTTGTGAGACAAGCTATTTCCTGCTCTCGGTTATGTTATACCATATAATCAACCAACCATACCGTATCTCTCTCTCACAAAACACGGCCTGTTATTTTACAGAAAGAAAAAGAAAAAAAAGCAATTTCTCCTGAAGACTTTCCCATGGGAAATTTTAACAATTTACAACCAAGACCCCTACCATAAATGTGAAATAAATGTCTCCTAAAAAAAAGTGTCAACAACATTAAATGTTTTTTTTTTATTATTGAATTTAATATTAGTCGTTATTTACTGTATGTTGAGTGTATGCTGTTCAAGTCACTTTGAATGAGCTGCTATTATAAGAACAATAACGTATTATAATGAGTGCATTAATATAAACCTATTGTTCATACAGTATATACAGCCAGATAAATAACATAAAAAAATATTTATATCTTCTGGCCAAGCAGAATCAAAAATTCTTACTCTTTTTTTCTTTTTATTGGCTTTAATATTTAACCTGTTTTAGACAGGCTTAAGAAAACCATAGAGAACCTTTACACGTGCTGTTATCTGATTTGCAAGTGAAATAGGATCCAATGCAGGCTCATAGTTGAGTAATTAAGGGTTCAGAGTCTTGTTCAAGAGCCCAGTAGTGGCTCTCCGGCACGCCAGAGATTCTTACAGACACTAATCCAGGATTATCCCTTTTCTAAAAGCTGACTACTTTTTTCTGCGCCTTATGTTCAAGCCTGAAAAAGCACACATATACTTAAGCAGAAGTGTGAGGATCGTGACAAAAACCTGGCTAAAGATGAGCTAGGTGAAAAGTGTCCACTTATGAATGTATTCAAGTATTTAAAAGCCTTTTCACGTGGTTTCGGAATTGCAGTTGAACATGTACAGTACGAACACTTACAAAGATTAAGGTTATGATCAGGGTTTAAATCGAACTAAATGTGTGGTCGGTGTTAAGCTTTGAATGAGACGATGTTCTCCTTTTTAATGTATGAATAGGCTTTGCACAAAGATGGTAGAGGTATTTAAAATCTAGACTTTTTCTGTATTAAAAAAAATATATA
>JAQMYL010000018.1:4746652-4758596 GCA_030014365.1 Clarias pachynema | reverse complement strand
TATATATACATACACACACACACACACACACACACATACATATATATATATATATATATATATATATATATTTTTTTTTTATTATTTTTTTTTATTATCTGAAACGTGTCACCATGTCGCTATGCTTATTAAACCGTTCAGATTAACTTATTAATACACTGAGCACCTGACATCTAAATAAACGGCAGGAACATACTGTACGTATGACATAATGACAACCTACTACTTCGAATAATTAACTAATAAGTCTCTGTTCTCACACGGAGTCGTTTTAAAATTGTTTAAACGCCGGAATGCGCAATTAACTTGTAGCCGCGAGCTACCGACACGCTACGGGTTTAAAGTAATTACAGCATTTTTCTTAAGCTCCTGTTTATGATCCCATACTGTGTTGCAGCGCTCTTAAAGAAGACTATGTACAGAATCAGCGACTCGGTAATAAGCAGACCGTAAGCTATTTTTTGTGTTAAAAAAAAAAAAAAAAAAAAAGTACCTGCAGCTGTAAACATCGTTGACCTGGTAATGTTTATTAAAAGCCACGGCCTCCATGCTGTCGGTGAGGGGTCCGTCCAGAACTCTGATACCTGAAAAGGCAACGTGCAACCTTTTTAAGCCTGTATACATCAAACAACACTTAATATGTGACACGAGCAGTGAGATTAATTTTTTTTTTCTTGTGTTAGGTCATTCTAGATTAACTCAGAGCTGTGAGCTCATGAATTGAGCCTTTACACTCATGGATGTTATGTGTGGTTAAAATCTGTTCAAGTAAAGCACGCAATCAGCTCAAGTGGGCAATATTTTCTGTAGAGTGCCATGAAAAAGTATTTGCCCCCTGCCTGATTTTTGTTGTTGTTGCATATTTCTCACACTTAAATGATTCAGATCATCAAACAAATTTTAACATTACACAAAAATATCCCAGATCAATACAAAATACAGTTTTTGATCATTTGATAATTTCAACTTTTAAGAGAAAAAAAGCTGTCAACAAGTAATTGCCCCCTGGGGTTATACAGCAGGACAATGATCTGAAACACACCAACGAGTCCGGCTCTGAATGGCTCAAAAGTCACTCTGAGTGGCCTAGTCAAAGTCCGGACTTAAATCCGATTGAGATGACCTTAAACAGTTCAGTTCATGCTTGAAATCCTTCCAATGTGGCCGAATTAAACAATTCTGAAAAGAAGAGTGGGCCAAAATTATTCCACAATGTTGCAAAAAAACTCATTGCCAGTTATCTCAAACGCTTGACTGCAGTTGTTGCCGGCAAAAGAGCAATTACTTTTACACAGAGGGGTAGTTAGGTTTGGGCAGCGTTTTTCCCTTAATAAATGAAATTATCATTTAACTCATCATAACTGCATCATAATCTGCAAGTCAGACAAATATGCAAAAAATAAATAAATAAATAAAATAAAAAAACTTTTTCACGGCACTGTACGTATTTATATCCGACACGCTTTACTTGTGTTCCAACCTCATGCCTGCACCGACCTGCCACCTTGCTGCCGTACGCGACTCCCACGGCGCAGAAGCTGTTGTTGGGCACGGCGGCGATCTCGCCCGCGCAGCGTGTCCCATGGTGGTTATCGCTGTGCGAGTCCGGGTGAGGCATCGGGTCCGGATCGTTCGAGTTCAGGTCGTAGCTGCCTTCTGGAGACTGAGACAAAAAGGGAAGTCTGATGAATGAGCGTTGTGTTACCTCGACAAGAGAGAGGAACAGAGAGAGGAAATGCTGTGATGTGCTCACGTAGTTGGGCTTGATGTCCTCCAGTGTGTGCTGCAAGCCGTCGTCCACTACGACCACTGTCACGCCTGTGCCGGTGATGTTACGCTCCCACACGCCGGTCACGTTGATGTCCATGCCGCGCTTCATGTCGTTGTGCTGTTGAGGTGACACGGACAGGGACAAGAAGGCAGAATTAACACAGACATTCAATCATTGATTTAAGTAATGATTTTAAACAAACAAACAAAAACGATCACGTCTTCAGTCATTTCCCGCAGGGGTAACTCTGGACAATTAACTGTCATTTTCCCCACACGTCACTAACTTTACTCTTGTCTATTTCTTCTTTACAACATCAGAAGAATTTGCCCATTTCTTTCTACACAGGCTACTCAGGTGCTTGTTCAGTCCCCCGATATTTCAAGACTGGACTACTGCAGGTCTGCCTCTGTCCACCAGTCGTTCTCTGCGGACATTAAATATTTGTTTCTTCAATATCTGCATTAATAATAAAAAAATAATAATAACTCCCCAACAGTGTTTGACTAATGGTGTTTAGTTAGAAACCTAGTTTAAGGATCTATCTAATGATGGAAACTTCAAAGCACTTTTTCAAGTCACTCTGGACAAGTCTCTCTGGCTAAATGTCTAAATGTAAATATTAAAATGTTTTGCCATAGAGTTTGGACTTACACAGGTTTCACTCTGACTTCGTGCACCATTTGCACAGCTGCCGAACAACACTTACATGGTGCTCGCATGAGTCACACTGTATTTGTTCAGCACTAACATGGCACTCACACTGTATTTGTTCAGCACTCACATGGCACTCACATTGTATTTGTTCAGCACTCACATTGTATTTGTTCAGCACTCACATTGTATTTGTTCAGCACTCACGTGGCACTCACACTGTAGTGGTTTAGCAGTCACATGGCAGTCGTGCGGCATTCACTCTGTATTCGAAAGGCAGTCACTCCGAATTCATGCAGCAGTTTCAAGGCGGTCCCACAACAACATTCGCACATCATTCACATGGAATTCACGTGGCGGCTTTCCTCTGACTTCAAGTGGCATTCACATGGCATTCCCAGCTGTCACTCAACTATCAAGGAAACAAGTCCTGACAAAGTAACCTTGTCTCATTGACACCACCGTCCTTGCAACGTAACCTTGGAACTTTCGCGCAACCGTCCCTGCTTTAGCACGACAGTCGCAAGGTATTTCTGTAATATTCATGAACCATTCGCACAACTCCCTCGCTCTGCATCAATATGGCAATAAACTGGTAATAGCTCGGAAACAAACCGGCCATCACTTTGTGTTTATGCAGCACTCACACAGCATTCACAGCAGTCGCTCTGAATTCATGCTGGCATCACGATTCATTCACACAGCACTCACTATGCATTAACGCAGCATTCACGAGGGATCCGCAAGACATTCATACAGCAGTCGTGCCGCATTCCACTCTGTTGTCCTGCGCTTTTATGCACATTTACACACTTTTTTTTTTTGCTCAGGATGCATTTACAATGCCTAACAATGCACCAAACTGCACCCACCATTCATAGACAAAGCATAACAGGATACAAGTTATGTGAAATGAGTTATAACCGCTCAAGATAAGTTTAAAAGGTTCACTTATTGTTGAATTATTCCTCCTCTTTTACCTTTAAATAAAACTATGAAACAAATTACTTTGGCTTTAAAAATGAGATGAAGCTCTGTGCCTCTCATTCAATTCTCCCCTTGCACAAACTCACCAAATGCCACTGGCTCGGGTATTTGGGATCGTTGAAGATCATACCCCTCTTTGACCTGCTCAGAACGTTCTCCTGCAAGTGCCAGACCACGTGAGGATGGGCGTCCAAGATCTGCCCGGCTGCCGGTGGATGCTCCTCTTCTTCCGTCACCTGGCAGAGCAGGTAGTGGCCATGGAGCTGCCCGATCTGTCCCCGGCTCTCGAGACCAGCTTCCAGCGCCACGCGGTGGGCCAGATCATCGAGAGAGTTTTCGTGAGGCTCAGAATCGTGGCTCAGTTGGATCGCCCAGGAGCGGCCAGGCTCACAAGTGGGCAGGGGATTCGGCAATTCGAGTGAGACAAAAGATCGCAGAGGGAGCGATGTCAGGAGTAAGAAGACAGTGAAAAGGGGGAAGGGGGATGATGCCATAGCAAACAGGTGCCACTTTCAATGCAGCTGCACCACATTAGCCCCAAGCCCTGAAATAGAATAAAAAAGAACAAAATTCAGAATTGAAACTGTATTACTAAAATTTTTTAAATATGACAAACTGAGAGTGTAAAGATTCTCAGGCATCCAGCTGTAGAATAACTGAAGATAATATTACCTAAAAAATAAAAAAATTAAAAAAAGCCAAGTTGATGTGACTCAACTTCCAGAAAAATGTGGAGACAAATGTGCGTCTTTTTATTATTATTATAATTATAAATGATTAATTGATTAAAATATAATATAATATATATATATATATATATATATATATATATACACACACACACACAAGTACTAAATATTTATATTATATTATATAAGTAATATTATAGAGTGATCAGAATATAGGATTTAACAGTTATCATGAGCTACTCTGACTTTATCTGGAGCTTTATCTACATTTTCTTGTAACTAATTTATACATATGAAATTGTAAAACTCTTTAACTACTGGACAAACAATGATAAACAGATTTCTCAATAACACCTAAAACAACTTTTTTTCCCAGGCAGATATATTACTACAACAACTACTACTTATATTGTTATTATTGTTGTTATTATTCTAACACCAGACATCCGCGTTCATGTTCATTAAGGTAAAATGTTCATGTTCGTTTTAACACTTCACATCCGCATGTATACGGTGTATCACGTTCCCTCGCGCGCACCAGCTAGCCCGCCTGCTAACCCCGAACTCCTCGTTAGCCGTCTTCTTACTGTCCAAACTCTTGTTTTTACACTCTAACACGAACTAAAACATCATACTACATTTACTTCGATCACCTTACCTTCACATAAACCTCGTACAAACTTCGCCGCCGCACATTATTTCGACAATACTCCACTTTCTCCGCGCTCCTCCATGCTACCTTGACAGCTTTGATGTTTATTTCCGCGTTAAGTTCTCCGTTACGTCATATCCGGCGTGATTATTGCGCAGGGCGGCAAGATGGCGCTGTGGAGAGAATGAGTAATAATGATGATGATGGAGCAAAAAAAGTCCCGTTGCGTAGCTTGTTGCAGCTCCAACTTAAACAATGAATAACAGCTTTTATAAGTGATATTAAATACCTGAAGTTCATATTAATGATTAAACACATTAATGTTTAAACACACACCTACCTATTAAAATGATCTCACATTTTAATGAGCTGTGTAAAAAATAACTAAGTTTTCCTAAATTTTCCTTTTTCTTTCTGTGATAATGACAATGTGCTGTTGAAATGGCCACCACGTTCACCTGACTTGACGTGTTTTTTTTCTGTGTCTATGTGAAAGGACCGATCTTTATTCCCGCCTCTTCCTACAAGCCTAGAGGAACTCAAGTAGAGAATCATTGAGGCGCTGGAGAATGTTACACAAGATACGCTACAGCGTGTTTGGCAGGAGCTGGCCTACAGACTTGACGTGTGTCGTGTTGCAGGCGGTGCACATGTTCAAGCTTGAAGTCTATTTAATCTCATTTGCCTAGGACATAGTTACTCAGATATTCATATTTCAAATGAGGTCAAATTTTTGGGGGACACCCTATAATTGGCCTACTCGCGTTAGTATGCATTGTTGATGGATAAAGAGTTTGTAGAAATAGTTAAAAGGTTAAAGTTAAAAATAAGCTGATCAGCTTTAATGTAATCAGTGATATTATTATTTTAGGTTGAAGTCCATGTTCTGTACATGTCTGCCTGTCTTTCTGTATGGCAGAACTCTCTGCCTAACTTGTTAATACGAAGAAATAAATTTTGTAAGGTTAAGTATCTTAGACCCTGTTTACGCCAAGTTGTACTCCTTTGGTCGTCAGCCAAATACACGCCCTGTTCGGTAATCAGAGAATGAATCACAGATGAGAAATCGAAAAAGTAGATCAGATAAAGATTAAGTTTTGTCTTAAAACGACTCCAATGCATTAAAATTCACTTATACCACTTCAGTGCTGTTATTTCAGCTGTGAAAATCTGAACTAATCCCAGTAAAAATATTCAGTTCAGCTTTTCAAATTAATATCTATTGGTGCAGGTGTTTGTTTACATTGAGCAAGGAGCTTATTAGTACAGTAGCTTATTTTTAAGCAGTTTATTAAATCTGGCACATAACTGTTCATAACATTTTGATTTCACATATGGTGCAGTCAGATATCAAACTACTGCAAAAGTTTCTAAAACTAAAACTTTTATGTTCTAAATCTGGCATTTAACTGCTCACAGATTTCCTTTTACTCAACATTTTGATTTAATTTTTTTGCATTATGGTTGTTTGTGTCTTCCGCATATGCTGTGTGTACATGGTAAACTATCATGTTGATTGATTTGATTTGAATTGAATTGTTGAGTGATGCGTATAGCCATGGCCACCTTAACTGTAGGTCACATTTTCCTCATCCGATTTTCCAGAACAGCCTTCCTTAAACTGTCACATTCTTCCTTCCCTGATCTTGTGCTCTGTGCCTTGAACTCTTTGTGTGCTTTATCAGGCACTTCCACACACTCTATGTTCTCGACACATTTCCTCTCTGTAACACTCTGCATCTTTAGTTAGAGTTCTGTAGGTTGCATCACCGACCACCTATAGATCTCTCTTCCCAGTCCTTTAAAGCTGACCAGTCTTTCCAGTCCAGTCCTTCTCAAAAACAACATTAAGCTCTTCCTTCCCTAATCAGTGACCCCATTCTAAATGACTCTTAGCATTACTTTCTTTTTCCCTAGTTCTTGGAGCTGTGCCACCATATCTAGTCTTTCCTGCATATATTTCCTGCATGGGAACATTGCATGCTCGAAAGTCACAAAGTCCTGTTGTGCTGAGTGCTATTAAGGTTGATGTTTCCAATTAATTAATACTTTCTCTTTCTGATTTTCCTCCACCTTATGACATCTACCTTGTATTAATATTAAATGCATATGTCTCGCTTTTGGGTCATTGTTTTGCCTTCTCACTATACCTTTCCCCTCTGACAATTATTTTGATATTGACCTCAACATCCACTTTTTTGGTTTCTTCTTTTGCCAACTTTTCTGCTGTCTCATTTTCCCTGGATACCTGAATGGGCTGGGACTAATAGGAAAGAGACCTTTTGATTGGATTCACAAGCTAAATTCAAATACTAATCCAGGATATGAGCACAATAAGGTGCACAAAATACTGTATATAGAATGGTTTTCCAAAACTATTAGTTTCTTGGTTCCAAATGGATCACATAATATTTTAGTTGATTTTCACTCCACCCTGGAACACATTCATATATTAACATAGACCTACTGTATTTGTGATGTTTTTTCATGATTCCAGGGCTAATTGCTTTGACAGTATTGTGTTTCTTTTATTCCCTTGAGAATTATTGCTTGTGTTGTCACAAAACAAGATCTCAAACATGAGTTCCAGCAATGATGTCAAAGGGCAGTGGTGATACAAGTGTTAGATACAAGTCCTGCCACTGTCAGGTCCTTGGGCAAGAACCTTAACCCTACTGTAAACTTTATTTCTCTCGTCAAGGGGTCGCCGCAGCGGACCATTCAATCCATAAACAACTTGGCAGGGATTTTATGCCATATGCCCATCCTGATACTTCCATTTTTCTAACCGTGCTTGGGACTGGCACTGCATGTGGTTTATGGGTAGCATGGGGTGTGGCAACCACCAATGGTGGGGCTCAAATTCTCATCTGAATCTCAGATCCCCAAATCAGCAACCTAGAGCCTTAGCTACCTGAGCCACCACTCCCCTAAACATATGCATGCAAATAACATGTATGCTGGAACCCTTTTGTTTAACCAGAAAATGCAAATGCATTTTGAATAATCTGTCTGTCTGTCTCTGGGTCTTTTTATGACTTACATGTTAGTGACTGGTTCTTTTGATATAGGGGACATACAGTATGGGACAGAGAACACCTGGCCAAAAGCTTAAATATGCTATCTTTGCTGATGGTGAACAGTTATTATAGTATCGTGCATTCATGTCCGTCTCTCCCAGTTGTTCGTGCCGGGCTGGTCAATGTATAGTATAACAAGCAATTATTATTTTTCTTTTAATTCATTTTAAAACTTTAGAATTTTTACACTCTCTTTTTAAGTGTAACACCTACACTCCATAAAACCAGTCACTGCATGCCGCGCCGGTCCCAAGCCTGGTTAGGAAATAGGAGGGTTGCGACAGGAAGGGCATTCGATGTAAAACTTTGCCAGACCTTGAGGATCAAATAATTTGATGTGGCGAGCTCTAGGACAAAAGAAACAAAGCCCAAGGGGAAAAAAATAGATATGCTTTTACAGTATCTTGTAAAATAAAAATAGGTAATAATGAGGTAATAATATATCTGAGGGTACCTTCTAGTTTATTATGAAGAATAATGTTTTCAATTTATTTAGAAAGATGCTACTGTACATGAGATCAGACTGTGATGTGGCAGGGTTTATTTTAAGGGTGGCACCTGCTGCATTGTTACACCCACATGCCCAGTCCAGTGTCCAAGGATGAAGAATATGGTTTAAATAAAACCAGACATTCATATGGCCCAGAAGTGGCTTATTAACAAACATTACAGCATCCAGGAGAATGTTATCAATATCCTGTACAGTGTGGCAGTTAATTTACATAATCTACAGAATGACTGTCAAAGCCTTTTGAAATGATTGATGATTAATAGGAGGGGTTTGTAAAGAGAAATTCAATTAAAAACAAATAGATGCCTGCTTGGACGTGGATTTCATTTCTTAGTCTTGAACATTTGATGTATTAAGTAGATTTAAAAAGATGCTCCACTGATGAAAAGGTGTATATGGGAAAATGAATGTTCTCATATGCAGCAGAAGTGTGTGCTGGGCCCGAAGCTGTTGTTGAAACGAGCATGCATTCCGTCAAGTTAAAGTTGTGAGAATCGGGGGCTTTATTACGACTCCAGGAAGTTAGGCGAATATGAAATTAAAGTAGTGATGGGAATTATTGGAAATTCAAATGACTCCGAAAATTTGTTTGTCTTCAGGCAGACATGAGCAGTGGAGCTTGAAAAGCTGAAAGAGAGAAAATGGACAGTGAGTAAAAGAGGCCTGCAGTGCTGCACTAAAAGATGGAGTACGTCTGCCACTGCAGGCTTAGCAAACCATATTTAAACTGCTGAGACGCTTAACACTCAAGGCGTCTCACGCTGGTCTTTTGAGTTCGTTCCCATCAGCCTTTGGGGCACATAGATGACAGATGCTGCAAGATACAGCCAAATGTCTAGGTTCCGGTGAGGTGGACTTTTTTTTGTGTCTTGTCTTCCGAAAAGAATGAAACCACATAAACACTGTTTGTGCAATATGTCATCTGCAATATTTTTTTGATTTTCTGCCTCTTGTTTTAAATGCAACACATCTCAGTACAGCCAGTGGAGTCAACAATTGAAAAAGCATTAATCATTCACTGTGAGGAGCCCGAGGAACAATAAATAAATAAATAAATAAATAAATAAAGTTACTTCTCCCCAAAAGAACATTCTTATGATTGGAATTTTTTATCATTTAAAAGAGGTACGGCGAGTTTTATCATTATCAGTCTTCTTCTACCATTATCAATCTCCTAATCAGGAAGTCTTGTGGGGTGTTCCAGGTATGAAGTGGTTAGTATACCTACCAAAAGCAGATAAAGAGTTCAAGACAAGATTAGGAAAATTGGCTTTTATAAGTCGGGAAGATGAGGAAGTATGCGACCTACAGTACAGTTGGCGGTAACGTAACCAACCTGACGTTGGAAAAAGAAGAAGAAAAGAGGTCCAAAAAAAAACAAGACACCTCATAAACCTGCATCAGGGTCATATTTACCCAGGGCTCACTAACACATTCTGGGAATCAAAGCTAGCTTATCTGGACTGATTTCACGGAAAAGCTCCTGTAGCACAAATTAGAAAGGGGTCAGAATGCCTCTGCTGATCTCTGTCCAACTAAAGCTGCGTACAATTGGCACATGAGCATCAGAACTGGAGCACAGATCAATGGAAGATGATGGCCTGGTTTGATGAATCCAATTTTTTTCTTTTACATCATGCCTGTGCATTGCTCACAGTACCTGGGAAAGAGAATGCACCAGGATGCAATTGGTCCTGACATTTACTTTGACATGTATGTCCTACCTATACATTATTGCAGACCAAGATTCCTTCACCACAACATTTTGGACTTTTCAGAAGGATATTGCACGCTGCCAAACTCTAAAAACATTGTTTAGGAATAAGAGAGATTAAGGTGTTGACTTGGCCTCCAAATTCCCCAGATTTCAATCTAATGGATGTGCTAAACAAACAAGTCTTATCCTACCTCAGAATTTACTAGACTTAAAAGATCTCCTTATAATATCTTGGTGCCAGATACTAAAGCACATATTCAGGGGTCTTGTGTAGTCCATGTCTCGATGGGTCAGAGCTGTTTTGATTGCACAATGGGGACATGGACAATTTTAGCCACGTTGTTTAACATTTTCTGGACTAATTGGTGCATTTACAGTACATAGTGCTTTTCATAGAAAGAGAAAAGTAAAATAAAACAGTTTTAAACATAAGTTACTGTAGGATCTAAGGAAAAATAAATGAAGAAGGTCTGAATTTCAGAACAACCAAAAAACTTATAAAGCATAAAAAATAAAAAAAAAACATATAAGGATTCAGCAAAAGTTTTACAAGCATCTTTGTTGAAAAAGTGTCAGTACATCTCAGGTTCCTGGAAAGAACATTGAAGAGGTTTGTAACTCAAAGATGACCCTTCCCTTTTAAGCAGGGTTTCTGGAATGACTAACCAAATGCTGTTTGATAACCTGAGTAATATAGCTGGAACAACCTTCCCCTAAGGGAAGCGCAAGAGCATAAAGTCACTTAAAAATTAATAAAAGGATCTTAAAATCGATTATAAAACAATATGGAGACCCACGAAAGGATTTAAGAGCTGGCGTAATATAACCCTAGTGTGTGTGTGTGTGTGTGTGTGTGTGTGTGTGAGAGAGAGAGAGAGAGAGAGAGAGAGAGAGAGAGAGAGAGAGAGATAGGTGTACTGTAAGTCAGCAGCAGTGCTCTTGGAGATAAAAGATTGTTGCATTTAACAGGAAAGCATGTAAAAATTATTTCATAAGATTTTCTTATGATCAGAGATACAAGAAATGCCATTGAACTTCATACAGTACTGTGCTTTATATTACTAGATGGAGTTATTAAAACTGGGCTTTTGGCCAAAAATTCCATGATTTGATTCTATCTGCGTAATTCTGACGTTCATAAAGACACATCTGAACTGAACAAGATTTATATGGTGAAGGCTGGCTTCTATGTAACATGAGAAAGGTTTATTAACTGGAATGGCAAATTAACTTTTTAATCATGTTTTCAGTTAGACATGGGTTGCCAGTGTGTGTGTGTGTGTGTGTGTGTGTGTGTGTGCGTGTGTAAACAAAAAAGTGAGAAAGAATTCCTTTTGCTTTTTGTCCTTTTTCCATTGGCCGGATGCAGCTCGGCCAATCAGTTCCCTCTAGACCTCCGGCTGTGAGAGGTTACAGCATCATCCGGGAACCGAACCAGCGATCTCCTGATGATAGGGCGAGCGCTTTACCACTGCGCCACTTGGAGGCCTGCACTGTTACAGCTTTTTTGAATACTTTTACGTTTTTCATTTTAGGATTGTGCTGTAATACTATAGAACATTTTTTTGTTATAGGAATTTATGAAAAATTAGTGAGACATGATTTATTTTTCTAAACTTGTGTTGTCGCTTTATTTGAAGGTACAGTGGAACCTCGGATTACGAGTAACGCAGTTTGCGAGTGTTCCACAAGACGAGCAAAGATTTTTAATAAATTTTGACTTGAAAAACGAGCATTGTCTTGGTTTACGAGTGCTGAGTATCATATATCATGCATGCGCTTCTTATTTTGACGCAGAGCGTCACATGATCACAACTGAGCCAACGGTTTTCCTCTCTCTTGCGCTGCGGAATTGTGGGTAATCGTCTCCCCTGCTGGGTCTT
>JAQMYL010000018.1:4727977-4738773 GCA_030014365.1 Clarias pachynema | reverse complement strand
GCATCACCCGGGGTTCGAACCTGCGATCTCCGGGTGATAGGGCGAGCGCTTTAACCTACTGCGCCACTCGGAGGCCTAACAGTGAATCTGTAAACAATTAATTATTGATAATAGTTTAAACAATTAAACAAATAATAATAATACAATGTCAAATACTGTACATCGGCCAAACTGCGAATTCACTCTCTTTTTGGTTATCTAGCAGACATTTTTTTTTAACAACCTCGTTTTTGAATGAGTACAGAGACACAAGTGAAGGCTTTTTTCAGTTATATTTGTTTTAAACTATTTGGACTTCTGCGTCACATAAAAAAGTACAGATTGTTAACATATTTAATTATACCTTGCGAAAAATGTGCCACCCCTAACGTACACTACTGTTCAAAGGTTTGGACACACCTTCTAACTCCAGGGTTGTTCCTTATTTTTATTTCTTTCTACACTGTAAAACAATGCTGAAGGCGTCCAAAATGTGCAGTAATCTCCTTTGAACAGTTAATGTTCTGATATGTGTCTATGTGTTAGATGTGTCTCTGACGAGCCTCTGTAAATCCTTCATAACGACTCTAATCTGAGGTGCTGCTTGTTTGTTAATTGGTGATTTCTGAGACTGGTAACTCTAAATGAACTTCTCCTCTGCAGCAGAGGTAGGTTTTGGTTTTGCTTTCCTGGGAAGGTCTTCATGAGAGCCAGTTTCATCAAGGAGCTTGATGGGTTTTGCAAATGCAAACTGTTCCAGAAAGGCTGACCTTCATGTCTACTTAATTACCATTTGTGTTGTGTTTTTTCATAGTTTTGAAAAAAAAAGAAGAAAAAAAAACATCCAGTATTGTTCTAGAATGTGGGAAATAAATCCAAACTTGAGTCCAAACCTTTGAGCGGTACTGTACACTATAGACTAAAAGGTACAGACTAGCTAAACCAGAACTACGGTGTCAGTTTATGCATCAAAGCGTTCTCTCAATACATGACGAATGAAATGTATGTCTGAGCTAGGAAACCGGTTAATCCAGGGGAACTGGTTAAATCTGAAAGCTAAAAAGTTCAGGCAGTGCTAGAATCAGTTGTAAAGCAAGTATGTATTGTTAGCAAGAAGTATCTAATTACACAAACATGCGGAGAACTCAGAAGAACACAGCAGTTAATAAACAGGAAGTCAGGAACGTCTTTGAGGATTATCGCATCTCTGCTGGCACTCTTGCGTTTTAATAATTCATGCGAAGACGCAGCTGATGTATATCATAAATGTTATGACACTTGCCGTGAGTGTGTATGACAGGTCTACCATTTATCCACAGCTCTGTACGCTTTCAGAGTATAAACAGTAGAGCTAACGGTAGCTCTGACATATGATGCACGTCTCTATTTTAATAAACAGTAGTACTACACCATCTTCATGTGTTGTCACAGTACTGTTTAGTACAGCGAGATTAGTTTCTCAGAATAATCACACACACACACACACACACACACACACACGTGTGCGCACACATACATAGTGTGCAGGGAGAAAAGGCCTTCTTTCAGAAAGCCTGTCCTGTTCAGTTCTGTTTGCCGTTATTTATCCCCCGTGTCCATAGTAACACGGTTTTGGCCACTCTGCCTCAGACCTCAGCTGTGTTTTAGCCATTACAGCTTATCCAAAACCTCAACCCCGACTCAGAAAACCAGGCTCGCACTCCGAGTCGAGTCGTCGTCCTGCCGCTGCTAACGCTCGCCACGATCTTGAGAAAGAACGGCGTTTTAATTATTTTGATACTCGCAAAGCAAACACTCCACGTTATCTCAGTCTAATTTATAAACAGATTAAAATGATGCCGTGTTATTTAACGAAGCACAGCTGGTCGATCTTTATATGTGAAGATTTCTATAAGGAGATGCTTGTTTCACGTTAATGAAAGGAACAGAAGTGAAGCTGGAACTTATCATGTGACTGAAAAACTGTAAGGTCAGGCTGTGTGAGCGTCTGAGCTGTGAATCATGGGTAAACTGCTGATTCAGTTCAATGTTCCAGCAGTTTTCAATATGATTCAAAACCAAGCACTGTTCACTGTGTGATTTGTCTTAAGCAGCTATATTTCTTTTCTTACAGGTTTTTGAAGTATTCTAAATTTTTTAAAAACATCGAATCAACGTTAATATGCAATGGAACATTCATTCATTCATTCATTCATCTTCTATACCGCTTTTATCCTCTATTCAGGGTCGCGGGGGCCTGGAGCCTATCCCAGGAGGCTTCGGGCACAAGGCAGGGTAGCAATGGAACATGTATTATTAAATGGAAAGTGGTGCTTTGTGGTAAATAAACACACGTTTCCGGCCAGTTTTCTTCCTGCCGAGCAGGTCAGGCTATTAGATGGTAGTATTGCACCAACCGCCCCATAAACATAAGCGATAATCTTGCAAAACATGAGTATTTCCAGAAGATGGAAGCTGTTTTTATTTGATGCTAATGCTGTGGAATTTGTCCATTTTTAGATAATTTAACATTTTGTAAGTTTACTAAATGATTTAAATAGTGTAATCTATCGGTTCTGAATTAAAAGAAATTGAACCATCGATTTGATTTAATCACAGTTATAGTGAGCATATATGATGACAGCAAGTGGAAATATCTTGAATCTAGTCAAAAATTTTTTTTTACAAATTATCAAGCCTGTTTCTAAGGGCGTTTAATTCAAACTCGGGGCTTGTTATTTAAACTTCACATAAATGAAGGCATTAAACCGATTGACATTTACAAAGACTTCAAGCACAGTACGGTGATGGGACTCTCAGTCGCAATTTGACATTTGACTGGCCGTAAATCCGTGAATGACTATCCTGTCCGAGGTGGCTTGGCGCTTACTGCAGACGTTCCTGTGAACATCCAGCACCTGATGCTTGAAAATTTATGGATACCCTGTCGCCAACTTGCGGAAGAGACACATCTGTCTGAACTGTGAACTGTACACACAATCATTCACAAGCACCACTTGCACTTTACAGGAACTCGGCTAGCAGTTATTGCCACATCCCCTGTACAGTCCTGACCTCGCTCCAAGGTATTTCCTCATGTTTGGGGTCATTAAAGGAGTTCCTAGGTTTAAAACATGAAGAAGGAATTCTTCTACCTTGATGCCATACAAGCAGTAGTGAAACGCTGGGATAAGTGCGTTAGTGTAGCAGGATTATATAGAGAAATAAAGGGAGTTTTTACTCTCAGCACTGTGTTTTTCTGCACAGTTTGACTTGAACACCATTCGTATTATAAAACTTTAATATGTTAAGCATCACCTTCTTCTTGCACAATTAAAAGTCCAAGTTTAACTTCAGCGCCCCTGGTATAAATGTAATTTATCAGGCAATATTTCAATTAACATGTAATTTAATAGTGTAATCACCAGTTATGTACTGGTAAAGAAGCTTCATGTTCAGGATTTCTGTCCTTATATGTATTCCAATGGTCATTTACAAGTGAGATACCATACTGGTTGTTCGAAGTCCCAGTTTGACTTGAACACCCCTCGTGCAGCAAAATTGTCTTCGTTGAAATGGAAAACTAATCGGAAAAACTGACTTCAGTAAGTTTCAATTTTAATCAGATTCCTGAAGTATAAAGTTTTAAGGCAAATTGATTGCTTGCCCTTATATTTTCATTGTATTTCCATGTTTAATCAATTTGTAATTAGATTTTCCCCGCACTTTTCTGTTTCCACACATTCCGTCCGAGCTCCACGTTTGTTAGAAACAGCCTATAGACTTCTCTATGATCTCACCTAAATACATTGCGCTCTGGAGATTTGTTTAGACAGTCGTCATGTCCCAGCCTCTTCGGTTTGTTAGCATAACCATCGAGCTGCGTCACTCATCGGCTTCTTTTTCCAAACTCAGACCTCAAGCCTTTTTTTTTTTTGTTTTTTTTTTTTTTTTAGTCACACAGTTGTAATTTCAAAGCGTTTGCTTGCTCGAGTACTAGACATTAGAGTTCACCCTGATTTGTAAAGCTAGTAGGGTTTTGTCAGTTACTTGCTTGAATTGGTAAGTAATTATCTATAAACTAGTCAGTACTGAAGTCTGAAGTTGATTCATTTCCAAACCCGTACATCCTGACGTGTACAGATGTAATGTCATGGAAAAATTATAGCCGATCATGATCAAGAATCTGACAGCACTGTGAACAGTGAATAGTAATGTTTGTGTACATACGTGTTTGTGTGTAGGTGACCTCAGACTGGTCGCTTCAGCAGGGGACGGGCTGTACCGAAGGGCACACGGGTACATCAGCAGCAGCTCCCTTGGCAGCGGGCATGGTGGCACTGATGCTGCAGGTGCGGCCCTGCTTAACATGGAGAGATGTTCAGCACATCATCACGTACACGGCTACACAGGTACGCCCCCGCATCACAAACGCACAAATGAACACACACATCCATCCAAAGCATTCATCTTCGTTTTCATATCTGTGAAGGTGTACACCAGAAGAAAGCATTTTCAAGGAATTTATGAAAGCAAAGAATGATTAGGTATATTAGGTATACGCAGGATGATTCAGATATATTTAGCCATTCTTATTTATTCATTCAAAGACATGATTGATATGTCGATCATCCAAGAAAATTGCATTCGGTGCATCTTTAATACTAACATCTATGGATTTCTTATACTGGTAGTCCCCGAGTTACAAATTTCCGCAGATACGAATGGACTGCAGTTTATCTTTTTTTTAAAAAATTTATTCAATCACGGAAGTAGCTCACGTGTATTGTAAGTAAAACATAGTCACTGCAGTGCACTAGATACCAATATTTACAATTATATACAATATTTTCAGTGCGTAAGTGAATGTTTAAAATGTCTGTCCGGTATATTGTATGTGTGTGCGTGTGGGGTTGCGGGAGAAATTAATCTGCCTTACATGTTTCAACGAATCAATCCGGGAGCACGGTGATGGAAAATGTTTGTCTTGTCCCGATGGTGTAAAATCCTAATTTCAGAAAATCCTCAACAAAACAGAGTTCACTGTCCAATACAGTGGAAAACAACTCTGAGACAAAATGGCGTCCGGGATTCCCCTCGAGATTTAAAGGGCGCACAGACAACACTGTTACATATGACATGTGAGATTCATTTCCTTAGGCGCGGTTACTGTTTTTAGCAGCATGATTGCAGTGTGGGGACAGGGTACAGAGATTTAGTCAAGTGGATTGGTATGCTTTACATCGTATAATCATGTCAAAGGCGTATAAGACTCACTTTGCCAGACTTAAGAACAAATTCAACTTACAAATGTGCTCCCTGAACGGAATTTGTTCGTAAGTCAGGGACTACTTGTAGACTGTTTCTGTTTGTGTTCCCGTTGATGAGTTTCCTCATATGTGAAACGGCGTGTGTTTATAGTACGACACAGATGCGGATTGGGAGACCAACGGCGCCGGCTTCCACCACAGCCACAAACATGGCTTCGGCCTGCTCAATGCCTGGAGACTGGTCAACGCCGCCAAGGTACATCTCTGCTCTTATGTTTAGAGGCGTACATGAAACTCAGAGCTCACTCTGTGTGTGTGTGTGTGTGTGTGTGTGTGTGTGTGTGTGTGTGTGTGTGTGTGTGTGTGTGTGTGTGTGTGTGTAGGTTTGGGAGACCGTGCCACCCCTATTGTCTTATTCAAGCGCAATTTTAAAAGAAGGAGAGACGATCCCAGCCTATCCCGACAAACTCATCCTCAGCTTCAACGGTAAGACTTGAGTGAATGTGGCTATATTGGAACATGAATGAAAATGAACATTTAACTGAGTTTGTCACACAAATGCCAATTAATTAGAATATTAATTGATGAGTGCAGTTTAGATAAAAGAGGACAGCAGTACCTGAATCTTAGAGGTGAAGAAATGGCAACAAAAAAAAACTGACCTTGACCTGAAACAATAAGTTTAATTTAAAGAAATATAATTTTTATTGTTGGTTTATTTTAAAAGATAGAGACAGAATATAAATAATAATACAGTATATATATTATATAAATGTTATATAAATGTATTGAGCATTTCAGTGAGTAAAATGCATATTTGATCCCTTACCAACCAACAATAATTCTGGCTCTCACAAACATGAGGTTATGTGCTCATGTGGTACACAGATTAATTTAAGAAGATGCTCCTAACAAAGTGTATAAAAAGCCATTCAAACCTCACTATCATGGGCAAGAACAAAGGACCTCAGGGACAAGATTGTAGACCAGCGCAAGGCTGGAATGGACGGATGGACTACGGGAAAGATCTAGAACTATATGGGAGGAGTTTGTGAATGATTTCAAGGCAGTCACCAAACAAACTATTGGTTACACAATATGCCCCCATGGATCGAAATCCTTCAGCGCCACAGCAAGGTCCCCCTCCACAAGGAGGCACATACACAGGCCAGTCTGAAGTTTGCCAATGAACAGAGAATGATCGGGAGAAAGTGCGGTAGTCAGATGAGACAAAAATTGAGCTCTTTGGCACCAATTCGACACGCCGTTTTTGGAGGAAGAAAAATGCTGACACCGTTCCTACAGTCAAGCACGGAGGTGGAAACATCATGCTTTCGGGCTGTTACAGGCTAATGTATTGATGCTAAAGTTACAGGCCGATTTTGCCACATTGAGGGGCCATGAACAGGGCTATGTATTGTAGAATTTTGGATGAGAACCTGCTGAAGATGGGTCGTGGATGGTTCTTCCAGCATGACAATGACCCAAAACATACCGCCAGGTCAATGAAAGAGTGGCTTATTAAGGTCATGGCGTGGTCTAGCCAGTCTCCAGACCATAATCCTAATCCTATAGGAAAAAAATGGAAGGAGTTGAAACTTTGAGTTGCCAAGTGAGATGCAAGAAACCTTAAGGATTTAGAGAAGATTGGTGGTAAAGCATAGTGGAACAAAATCCCTCCTGAGACGTGTTGCAAACCTGGTAACCAACTACAAGAAAAGTCTTACCAACAAGTGTTTTTCTATGAACTACTAAGTCGTGTTGTGCTTGGGGATCAAATACTTATTTTCCTCATTGAAATGCAAATCAATTTATAACCTTAATATCGTTTTTTTTTTCTTTCTGGATTTCTGTTTGATATTCAGTCTTTATCCTTTACAATAAACCTCCGACAAAAATTATAGACCCGTCATTTCTTTGTACATGGGCAAACTTACAAAATCTGCAGGGGATCAAATAATTATTTTCCCAACTGTATGTAACGTCTCTTTACATCCAGCAAGCATAAAGAACTTACAGAGAAATAATTTACCAGCCAAAAGCATTTGTCAGCATCGCCCGTTTGATTACCACCTCTAACACGTGATGACATCACCGGCAGACATTTAACAAAGCATGGAAGTCTCAACACCACACACACTGGCTCGAAATACTAAAGCCAAAAATATTTTAGTTTTTTAAAAGCAGTGCTGTAGTACTTTATCTTTATTGGCTGTCTTTCTTTGGCAGTATAGCTTCTAGTACGTTAAATAGGTACAGAGCTCGACAAATCATAACATCCTTACTTAGCGTTCTGGAAGTATAAGCCTTTATTCGTCACCTACACTACTGTGCAAAACTCTTTTGTTTTGCTGCTTCCACAGGGCCAGACTGTCTTGTGTTTTTAATGTAGTTTTAAGGAAAAGTTCTCCAGGCTTCCTGAAGGATTTTATTATTATTATTATTTTGGCTCTCATTTTCAGTCCAGTCCCTGTACCTGAGGAATGTTTTAATTTTTTTGGTTTGTGTGTTCATCTGCATGTGTTTCACACTGTGTGGCTTATGATGGATAATCAGGATGGTGATTAATGATGCTGAATGCTGAGTGGTTGGAACAGATGAGCGGGGTTAATGAGGTTGCTGCTGAGGTTATTACATAAGCAGCCAATTTTTAAACGCTTACATAATAAAAAATCCCATTTATTTAATTTAATCGTCATAAACAGGTGAAAAGCCCTTAAGCAAGGTCCTTAACTTTCACCCGCTCAGCTGTAGAAATCTAAAACATAATGTCTTTTCACATCAATAAGTCACTCTGCCAAAGATTATAATTTGTGCTGCTTAAGCTTATGTCTTGATTTCTCAAAAAAAAATAATAACTCTAGCATAATTTAACAAGTTGCTTAACTTGGTTTATTTTAATAAGGCGAGGGGAAGGTTCTAGTCTGATCATTCTTTCTTGGTGTTGTACCTTTGGTATGTGTGCATTTAATTTTGTAGCTCTGGGTGATCGAATTGATTATGCAATTTAATCAATCTTTTCTTGGTAATTTCATGATTCAGTATCGATTCACACTTGTTACAGTGGTGTGAAAAAGTGTTTGCCCCCTCTCTGATGTCTTATTTTTGTGCATGTTTGTCACACTTTAATGTTTCAGATCATCAAACTAATTTAAATATTAGTCACAGATAACACAAACAGATCATGGAGTTTTTTTTTAATTAAGGTTTTCATTATCAAGGGAAAACAAAATCCAAAACTACATAGCCCTGTGTGAAAAAGTTTTGCTCCCTCCTGTTAAAACAGAACTTAACTTTAGTTTATCACAACTGATTTCAATTTCTTAAATCTTCATAAAAGCCTGGCAGTTGCAGTCTACTGAACACCCTGGTCTGACTACTGCCACACCTGTTTGCAATCAAGAAATCACTTAAATGGGACCTGGCTGAAAAAGTGAAGTAGACCAAAAGATCAAAAGCTAGACATCATGCCGAGATCCAAAGAAATTCCAAAATATAATATATACAATGACGGGCCCATGTGACTTGTTAGTGTGTGTTTCTGCGTGCGGGTGTATGAGACAGAGATAGTGTGTGTGTTAAAATTTGTGATGTGTAATATACATGAGTATGAGTGTGTGTATACGTATGTGCGCGCGTTTGTGTGAGTCTACGAGTGTTAACATTGTGATATAAGTGTTTGTGCGTGTGTGCGTCGTGAGAGAGAGGTGTTTTTGTGTGGATGTGTGTGCGCGCGTGTGAGTGTTAACATTTGTGATGTGTACGTGTGTTCAATAGGCTGCAGATGCTGGGAAAATAAGCATCACACTATGATGTCACTGAACGTGTCACTGAATATGTCACTCAATATAAGGCCACAAGTTATTAATAGTTTTTCGGTGTAAGTTTAAGACATTATCACGGCTGACCCGTTTGAGATATCAAAAATCCCTCCGCAATTTTGCATCCTCCATGTGTTTAGATCACATCGGCCTGGTTTGGTGGTGATTGTATAAATCCCCTAGGAGGAGTATTTCAAAATCCATCAGGTGCGTTTTTGCGAACGAAACCCAAAATAATCGGCCTCCTGTTGAGTTGAGCCCATTACATGCGAAAGTTCTTCAGCTCAATGAGCTCTAAATGTGTACTGAGGTTCGTGTGCCTACGTGAAAGTGTTTATGTGCTGCCAATTCTCATGAGGTTTTGAGCATGTTAAGACCCCCAGAAAGTCCAAAAGGGTGGGAAAATAAATAATAATAATCCTTAGGAAAACAAGAGGGTCCTGCACACCCTATAGTGCTTAGGCCCTAATGAGAGAGGAAATAATTGAGATCTATCAGTCTGGAAAACGTTAAAAAGCCATTCCTAAAGCTTTGGGAATTTTCAACAAAGTCTTCTGCATAGATATAAAAATCTTCCTCAAATACTCGTATTTTGCGAGAGTATCGCAACCTCTTTGGACTTTATGGATATGTTTGTCCAGTACGGCCACCTACTGGACTGTGTGAACAGAAAATTGTAGGAGAAGAAAAGATTATCAATTTATATGAGAGATGACACAATTTACATTGTATTTTAACATTTATTAAATAAAAAAAATAGTTTTTAATACTTTAAAATCAGACTTGTTAGTGCTATTGAATTACATTTAATAAAAATGCTCAAATATCGCAGCTTTAGTTGTTCGGCTGAATTGTACTTCAGTGTTTAGGTTCATCACTTTAACCTGTTCTGAAGCTTTAACACTGAAGACTTCTTCTCAGAATATTTAATAAGCATCAGTTATATCATAAAGGAGCAATGCTATACAAGTCTGTTAGTTTTTAGTATAGAAACGCAATTGTTTCATAATACGTGTTTTAACACGACCTTTGCCGCTGTAACTGTAGAAAATTAATCAGAATCAAGAATTTAACCGCACTGTTATATAAGATGAAATAATTTTCTGTTCAGGACTCTTCAACAAATAAAAGATTCTACTCCTCCTTCGTTAAACCTAACATCTAGTCAAGTTCTAGTTGCTGTAACGTGTATAAAAGGGCAAGTCTCTAGTGACTTCTAGTTTTTTTTTTTTTGTTTGTTTGTTTTGCTTTTATCCAAACCCTGCTACTCGTTAACCAAGGAGGCTGGTTGCAGTGAGCATGGGTGTTTGTTTGAGATTACAAGAGAGAGCAAAGGAGCGAGAGAGAGAGAGAGAGAGAGAGAGAGAGAGAGAAAAAGAGTTTGGCAAGTCCCTCCCAACTGGCAATCACCAGTCTGGCCTTATTAGGAAATGTTTTGCAACATCTGTGTCATTGAATGCAGAGAAGCCAAAACCATTTCTCATCCCTTTTTTGTCCTCTTATTTTTATTCATCTTCGTTCCTTCACTCCTTTATTGTCGCTAGATAAAAATCATACACACCGACACACATGTATGCTGTAAGTCACATGGAGAATTAAACCGCAAGAGTTCATCAGTTTGAGAAAATACAGAACCTTTATTATTTCGACCAGTCCCTGTAATACAGTACGTGTGTGTGTGTGTTTGTGTTTGTGTGTGTGTGTGTGTGTGTGTGTGTGTGTGTGTGTGTGTGTGTGTGTGTGTGTG
>JAQMYL010000018.1:4705336-4722344 GCA_030014365.1 Clarias pachynema | reverse complement strand
CCCCGACACAAGATGGCGGCGATGTTGACGTATGCTTAGAGGCCCAAGGCGACATCTAGTCAGTATATATATCTATGCCTCATACCCAGTATTCCCAGAATACCTTTAAAATCTAAAGCTTTCAGATGACCAAATATATTAGCCAATCATATTTCATTTCCTGTTTCTATTTACTTTTTCAACATTATGTTTAGTTTCTAATCACATTATAAACTAGTTTAGCAGTGTTGGCTAAAGCTCGCCAGTCAACTATGTATACGAGGGGCGTTCAAGTCAAACCTGGACTCGTGGTGTCATTTCTGGTGAATGGAGGCGTAAAACTGATCGATAACAATAATAGAAGTAATTAAGTGCTAATATTTTGTCTTGCCGATCTACTGGCCGACTTTCCATTTCAGTATCGCACCAATTTTATAACTGATTGTCAAGTTGGAGTTCAAGTCAGTGTTTCAGACGTGAAGCAGGCGGTCCGATCAAGGCCCCGGCATACTGAGAGTAAACCTTCCACCTTCATGATATCCAAGCAATCGTGAAACACTGGATAAGTGCATTCGTGTAGCAGAGGATTCTATAGAGAAATAAAGGGAGTTTTTCTGTTATTCTGCGCATTAAAAAAAAAAGGTTTGACTTGAACGGCCCTCGTATTCAGTTTAGCAGCAGCTGTCTGTTAAATATAATGCGCACAACTACTACTGCATTATACTAAACCTGCCTGTTTGTATAAAAGCCATTGCACTCACTCAGTAGAACGTGACCAAATGTGCTTAAATTATTTCCCCTCGTTACATCAGACTGCTGACTATTGCTTCATAAAGATCAGATCATACTCCTGCCTGTTTTATATTGTTGTTTCAGGAAACTCTTGTTTTTTTCTCTCTCTCTCTCTCTCCATCTCCTTGCAGTTTTTGCTTCTCCTGGGCTGTTTCGCACTCTGCTGGTCCCTGTACTATATGCTGGAGATCATCCTCACCCACATACACTGGCAGGGACTGCGGCACGCAGCTGCCAACATAAAAGACGGCCCGTTTGTTGAAATGCAGCCACTGATGGACATAGAGTGGACTTAGAGGCCAAAATGTGTCTCATAGGAAACTATGAGGACTCATAGCACTCAGGTGGGGGAAGCAAAAAAAAAAAAAAAGACAAACAAACCAGAAAGTCACGTATCTAACGCACCTTAAACCGGTAACCGAGCCGAACTAGTCCGTGTGTTGTTGCACATCGGCCAGTTCCAACGCGCTCAGTCCTGAACTGTAAGGTGTGTAGCTGTGATGTATATTAGGGTTTCGTGGACCTTTCAGCGCATCCAGCGATGTGCTTTTCGTGTTGGTTCTGAAGCTGCACACTGTTCCACTGGGGCACATCTGGGTCTTATTATGTATTTAAACAATGTACTGGCAAGAATCGAAGTGTTTACAGCAGGAGCAGAAAGAAAATTACTTGATATTGCTGGTACTGTGGATAATTCTCTCTTAAGTGTGTGTGCATTGTGTATGAGTGAACTTTGAATGAAAAGTGTGTGTGCGCACTGTTTTCCGATCTGTCTCAAAGAGAAAGAAGAGTTGTATATTTTTATTAAATTATACTTTTTTGCCAGTTTTGTTCTTTAGATTTATATAATGACTTGGTCAGGTTAAACCAATACATAAATTTCTTTTTTGTTTTTTATTTTATTCTTTTCTTTTTTTGTTTTTTTGCCCAAAGTTTTAATCTTAATAATGGGAGCAACGAACAATTAATTTGGCAATACGTGTAATATAGAGATATTTCTATGACAACAGATGCCTTTTGAGACGTGTGACTTTTTACTGAGGTGAAGTGTTTTACTTTTACTTGTTTGACAATCCAAAGACAAAATTATGATCAACAGCTGGTCTGAATAAAGACAATAATGTCGTTATGGCTGAGTCTCTTTTTCTAATTATTACCTGTAGGTAATTACTGTACCTGAACCATACCAGTAGGATGGATGCTGACATTGATACTAACATGATATTATGCTTGGAAGGTGGAACGATATGAGATTATTTTTCCATCAATTGCTTGCATTGAATACAAAAAAGTGAGTTGTGGTGACTAAAGTAACACAAAATATACAGTATATTATGCCAAAATCCAGGGTGATTAAGGAGGGCAAGCAGTAAGGGGTTAATAAATTATTGACTTCTGGCTGGAATACAGAATTACATCATTGTGTCCCCTGCCATGTGATGCGTAGGTGACATACATGGGGCTCACCGTCTGTGGCCTCATGTCAGAGTCACACTTTTTCTCTATCCACATCTTCTCCAAGGCCATTGTGAGTTGATGGGAATTTGACCAAACCTTCACATTAGACTTTATTAGGATGCATGTTACTGTAAGTAGGCTGGAGATTCATGTCTTCCTTGGAAGACTCATAAATTGTGTGAAAATTATCATTTTATCAGCAGCCTTTAGTCAAAATGTTCTTTCTATTGTAGACAATCTTCATCTTTACGGAATCCTCCCACACGCCCCTAAATTAAGTAAAGTTATCCGAATGTAGAGTACTACATATTGAATGCTCTCTCTGAAATTATATTTTAGGAAAATAATATTTTTAGTTAAAAGACTAGTTCATAGTTATAGGGAAATAAAAGTCAGAAGTCTTTGCCAGTGGAAGTGTGCCTAAATAGAAAGTCTAATTCAATGGTCGTTGTTAAGATTTAACAACCTAACGGTATATCTAATTCATCTGGACTGATTGTCCTCATGCCCTGCGATGGATTGGCACCCTGTCTGGGTCTAATGTAGCCTGATTGTCCTCATGCCCTGCGATGGATTGGCACCCTGTCCAGGGTGAACCCCGCCTCGTGCCCTAAGTCTCCTGGTATATGCTCCAGGCCCCCCGTAACCCTGTATACAGGATAAAGTGGTATAAACGGTGACGGAGAAAGTGTCCTCAAACAAGAAGCATTTCACTGATAATAAAGAAATGATTAGTTCCAAGAAACAGAAATAAAACCTCCTTCTTTAGACATCTTTTAATTAGACAAAATACAAAAATACAAGGCTGTTCCTATGCTGTGTCTCAGATAGGGAGGGGAGGGGGGAGGGGACAGCCTTACATTTTAGAAATTAAAATTTTCCAATAACTTGTTTCAGCATACCTTTATTTGCATTAGAAGGTTGACCAAGTACAGGTTCGCAAAAATGAAAAGTTTTATCACAGATGTCCAAATGATTAAAATCTTCTGTCAGTCAGTTACCTCCTTTATTACATTGGTACTAAAATCACTTAAACCATCAGGGAAAAAATAGAAAACAAACTTTATCATCGAAACTTCATCAAATTTACATCTTCCGTGTGCTGTATTTTAAGGATTCGTTCAAAGTATTTCAACAACTACTTACTCATTGTCCCAAGATGTACAACAGAAATATTGGTTTGTTTCCTGTTTTCGTATGTGAGCTGTGAATGAGCACATGAGTGTGTATGTCCTTATGCTTTTGGTAAATGGTTAGTTTGATAATTTGGCACATGTTTAGAGTGGTATAGGGGGACTGGAAAGGGGTAGATGAGGTTTAGAAGTGAGAGGATTTAAGGGTTTAGGATCTGTCTGGGTCTACCGTAGCCTGTCATGCCAGCTTGGGATGCCCCTTTGTTGGAGCCCATTTGCAAGCCGATAACGTTCTTCCCCGATTTCAGCTGGTCGTCGGAAAAGTCCCTCCGGTTCTCCTGCGCTTTCCTGTAACAGGCAGAGGACAGCAATGCTGGACACATCTTCTTCATGCATAAATCATTATACAGTAAACACAGATGTATATATTTATATACACTAATGCAGCAACGCTGATGCTTTCAAGTTTGACGTTTCTCAGGAATGCCTTAAAGTTTTAACGTCAAGCAAGTTTTCTGTTTTTGAAGAGGTTTTAAGCTAAACCCCTATATAAATCTTTTAATATGCATGGTGATGACTATAGCAAGCCAGCTAGTTTTGTTTATTAGTTATGAAGGAATAATATAAATTGTCACATGTCCCTTTTCGTCACTCTTTATTTAAGCCAGAAGCATTAAAACCCAAGAAAAAACCCTCAAGACTAGTACTGTGTATGATCCCCTTGTGCTTCCAGGGCAACTCTGGCCCCTCGGGGCCTGAAAAAAAGACCTCTGGGGATGTGCTGTGGTGTTTGGCACCGAAACGGTAGCGGCTGATCCTTGGGTGTTTTGGGGTGTGGGTCAGGCCTCCAAGGATCGGACTTGTTTGTCCGGCACATTCCATGGATGTTCAGACGGATTGGGCTCTGGGGAATTTGGAAGCTGGATCAACAACCTTGAACTCTTTGGCTGCTAAGACTCAGCCACGGCAGGCTGTGATGCACTGGGTATTCTGATACCTTTCTATCATGGCCAGTATTGTTGATAATCATTGTTATTCGATTCACATGGTGGTGATGTTAATGTCATGTAATGTCATTGGTGAATATTGCAGCTACTCACTTGAAAAACCAGTCGGGGTTACCACGGAAAGTCCCGTCGTCCTTTGTGACTGCAATGCTGCCAAGGGCCATCAGTGTTCTTTGCACTGCAGCCAAATCTTTTCCTTTAAGCACAGAAAAGTAGAGTTCTTACTTTGGTACAAGCAGATAATTACCTTCTGATAAGTTCTGGTGCATCTGCTGGTGGGACTTCATCTTGGTGAACCGTATTACGAACTACATATTAATTGACTCACCCTCCCAAAGGTCGACAGTTTGAAACATGTCGGTTTTAGTCACGCCATATGCCTCTGCAGCATTAAGGAACTGAGACACCTGCTCCATCTGTTTGAAGGCCATTGGTGAGCTTTGGATCTTTTTTACGGGCTTGTCTCCATCATGGAGACTGTTGATGAGCTCGCCGAGGACCTGAGAGACACCAAGAAAACGATTAGAAGTGTTGGATTTTACACAATAGTTAATAGCATCGGGGGCTTTCAGTTTAAGCATGGCCAATTACCATTAGGCATTCTCTTTTATGCAAGAGTTACCAATCTGGGAAAGTGATGGCATACTGTTACTTAACATGCTTGGAAGAAACACCTCAATTCTGGTGACTGCGATTTGCTGATGTCTTTTCAATTGGAGAGACAGATTCCTTCTGAGCCAAAGAGCAGGGGCAAGAGTGCTCTCTTGTATTTGGTTGTCTATAGAGTCAAACTTTTTTTTCTTCGCTCAGTTTGTCCAATATACTGGGTAGTCTATATTGTGCCATGAATACTAAAGTTTCTAGCACAGAAGGAAACATAGTAAGGCCATTTTAACAATACACAAACTTTCTCTACAAACTGCCTTCCATCCATAGCTACTATTATCATCTCTTGAGTATCAACCAGGTCTCCTGATTAAGGCCTTTAAACCCATAATAATAGCATCCTGGATGGACTTGACATCACTCACACATCCGTCTTTCAGCCATTCCTGGAAGCCATGCTTCCCATCTGCAGGCTTCCCCACTCCAGAACCGCATTGGGCCATGATCCACTCCACCAGACGTTGCTCAAGCTCGGGGTCATACTTCTTATCAATCTTGTCCTGTACCTGGCGACTCAGTCCGTACGATGGGCCTTTGTTGGCCATGGCTGGGGTTCCCTGCTCCAAGAAAGAAAAAAAATAGCAAGCAAATGTTAATTATGATTAGGAAAACAAATCTGCTGCTTTCTAGGATTGGTTCTGAGCTTATCCTGTTTAAAGTTGGAGTTTGACCTACTTAACCAATAGTATGAAGCTTAAAAGAGAAAAAGCGAAGATTCCAGTACAATTTCTTCTTGATATCAAACTTACCTCACACTGCATCATGAAAGTCAGTTAAAATTGCACTGAATCTAAATAGTATAATCAAGTATTTGCACATTTTAAACTGGTGTGTCATGAGCAGTGTCCTAGTCTATCATCGACTTCTTTATAAACTTATGACTTTAAGCCACAAGCCAATCCCAAACCAGTGAAAAACAGCCAACAACCAGTACTGTGGATACAAGCTGCCACGTAAAGAAATCAGCGCAATCGTGACGTCATCATACAAATTTATTCCCAAGTCATGCATAGAATTAAGCCAATTTCAAGCAGCCTTTAAGAGTCATCATCCGAACACAGCTGATTTTTTTTTTTTTTCAAATAATTCTTGAAAGAGTTAACCAGAGCTGAAGGACTGTGACTAATGAAGCTCTAAAGGCTGCACAAGCACATTTGTAATATTCTCAGTGCCAAGCCCACACACAGTAGCATCGCCATAGAGTCAGCAGCACTGTCACCTGTGCTGCCATCTTGATGTCTGGACACCACCACGCTCTGGGCCTGGAGGTTAGAGGTAAGGCAAGAATAAGCAAGTCAAACTGTTAAGAGATCGTACACACCCTGGTTAAGAGATAAAACACTCAACAACTTTGATGTTGACGGGCACAGTGCACGACATCGATCGACCCCTCGCTCTCCAGAACACACACAGGAACTCCACCTAATGAAATCCCTCCCATCCTGTCCAACTCTCTACTGTAAGCATAAAGCCATACGACATTGACATTTTCCAATAACAGCATGTCCTTCCCAAGGTTACACTGTTTTTTTTTGTTTGTGATATGTTTTTTTGTTAGTGATATGTTCCTGTTATCACTTAAGCTATAACAGCTATGTATAGCCTAACTTTGCTTCTTACAAAAGTACTAAAACTGGAGACTCCTTCCATAAATGTGAACAAAGACCTGCATTATATTGTATGAAATCCCAAATTAATGAGTTGAGTATATACCTGTATAAAAACCTGTGTTAGCCTCGCAGCTTGCACTGTTAAACAGGATGGATAACAGTGGATAAAGGATAAAATTCCTTAATCTCTTTAAATTCCTTTCCTGCTTTCTAAATGCAAATTCCATCACATTTCCCCCCCAACGTTGCCACGGAGGAATCCGTGCAGAAAATTCTAGTGCACTGACCTGTGGAGTGACTGAACACTTGGAATGATGTAATGACATCATCTCTGAATGGCAGCTGGAATGCTAGGGGTATATCTTCCATGCCTACTGCTCAGTTCTACTACTTACAGTAGCTACTGCTTGACCATTTCAGGTATTTCTTCCAGGAACGGTTCCTTACAGCGATATAACAGGAAAAAAAACGATTTTTGGTTGAGAGTTGGTTTCATGGCGAAACTGAAGAAGCTTTAAGACGCTTGTATGGCATCACAGAGACGTGTTCTAGATTTGGATTTAGACTTCCTGATTGCATCTGTTGATGCGCAAGGTTCCAGCAAACCATCCAAGATAAATCTTTGGGGGTCTGGTTTAAAGCATTCCAAGGTTTACTTTAACAAGTGTCTTCTGTATACCACATGTCTAGTGGTGATGACTGAGTGTTTGAGAGCCTGTGAGCCTATGTGTGTGTGTGTGTGTGTGTGTGTGTACAAGAATCAGCACTGACAGTCAATAAATTGGAATGAGCCTTGGTGGTGGATGAGCTTCTGGTTAGGGCCTTTTATGGCAATTATTTGTATTTGTGATGAAATGCTGTAGACAGCTAGAGTGTGTTACGAAAGTAGCCGAGCCAGAGATCTGCCACGGTTGCCTGCGTCGTACATTTAAGTCTAAAATGTCAAGAAGTACAGGTTTTACTTTAGAGTAGAGCAAATGTGTTTCTAATTCACGAAAAAAAAAAACACACATCCAGTACTTTTTTGTGGTTAACCATCTAGACTCACTGGAGTGGAATTCCAACAATGTACCATAGTTTTGCTGTTTGTTTGTTTTTTTTCTATAAAAGTCTTCAGTAGCTTTTTAAATCATGTCACAACAGAACAACACGATGTCAGACTCCGAAAGTACTTGTTAGCAGACTTGCAAAAACGTTCAACACATCACTTTGACCGATCTGGCTTTCTCAAAATTCTCATGATGTCACCCGATCCACAAAGTCAAAAACTTTCATACACCAGAATCTCTGTATTTGTTTGTTTTTTTATTTAATAAGAAAAAGAAAAGACATACTCACTGTGTATGAGATTTAGGATGAAGGTCCTCCGCACGGTTCGGAAGGAGCGTGTGTTAGGAAGTATGCGCGTGTGGGTCTCTGGGCGTGGGTGTTTTATGCAGCGCCAGGAGAGTCCTCCCTCTGAAAAGAGCAGACTTAAAACAAGGAGAGCTGCAATGACTTCACCATTAGAGGACTAGCCACTCGGAGGATGGAGAGAGTGAGAGAGAAAAGGAAACCGTGGCCTTAAAAGGACATGGCCTTTTTCCTCTAAGCCTTCCTCTTCAGCAGGCGCTCCCTCCCTCTATCCACATTGCACTTTACCTCTTTTTTTTTTCACCTCTTCTGTTGGAAGAAGGGAAGCCTTATTTGGGAAGAGGTCGGGAAGTAAAGAGGACTGCAGCCAAGAGGCTTCTGGTTTGGTCATGGAGAGGAATTCTCGAAATACCACACCGCACCACTTCATCGTCTTACGCCAGGATGGAATTAAGAAAGACGAGGCAGGCATGTACGCCTGGGATAGAAGGAAAGGACGGGTAAAAAAAAGGCAGAAAGGGACCATATGAAGGCCGCGAAGAGAATCAGGAAGAGGGAGTTGCAGAAGGAAGAGAACGTGTGAGGAGATCCATGGGTGAGGAGAAAGTGTGATTTATGTTATACAAGGAAACATGGAGGGAAGACTGAAGACATGATTAAGATGAACTGTAGGTGACTACTGTTGAGACGGTTGCTAACAAGACCATTTATGTCCACGATACTCCCACCTTGTGCAGTGATGAAGAACAAGTAAGAAATGCATTCCAATATGCTGGAATTTCACAAGTAGAAACTTTTGGTTGCAGGGAGGCAGAAACGAAACTCATTTCGGAGAAAAACAAGAACATAAAATCAATCAAAGACCATTTGGAGTAATGTTCAAAACATTCCCCTGGTGCTCCCTCCCCAGAGTGGCTGAAATTACTCATCATGTGACTGCGACTTGGGGATATAAATGGCTTGACGTTAAACAAGATAAGAGTGACTTCCTTGACTTCTGTCATTAGAGTGACATGTCATGCTACTTAGCAAGGAAACTGTACATATGAGATATGAAAATCTCATATTCTAGACAAAAAGTGCAACAACAGCAGCTGGAGAACACTGACAGATGGAAAGCAGTTGTGCAGATTTACCCTCAGGACCCGAATGCTTGCCATGAGTCAAGTTACCACATAAACTTTGTAGTCATCTAATTTCAGCATGTTACTCCTTTCCACTTGATTAAAAGATCAAGTTCAGATATTTATCCATTCGATCAAGCAGTTAACATCATCCATCTATTCCTTCATTCAATCATTCATTCATTCATTCACTCAAGCAACCAAAAGAGTAATCATCTGCATATCCATTATAAAGAACATAATTTGTTTATGCAAGTAAATATCCATCTATCCATTCATTCAGGCAATCAACTAACCATCCAACCATTCATTCATCCATTCATACACCGATCAGCTGTACTACAAACACCACCACCAAGTGAACAACATTGATCACCAATTATATACCAGTAAACTGGTGACAGGATCATGGGCACCCCAAGGCTCACCCTTGCCCGCAAGAACCAAAGTTCAGCCCATCCTCTCCGATGCAACAGAAAAGCCAATGCAACATTAACCAAAAACAAATTCAATGCTGGTCCTGATGAAAATTAAATGCACTAGAATACCCAATGTACCATACTGTAGGTTTGGCAGCCTTGGGGTCTTTGCCTGTCGGGCCCTGTGTGTGGCAGACAAAGACCCCAAGGTTGCCAAACTGGACTCCAAATTCCTTATATCTACTGAGGCCCCACTGTCCTAGTGCCAGACACCACAGCACACTCCCAGAGGTCTTGTAGAGTCATGTCCCGAGGGGCCAGAGCTGCCCAACTGGCACAAGGGGAACCCAAATCTCTTCATCCATCTATTTATACATACATCTGCACACTCATCTATCCAAGAATACAATCAGGCAAACATCCATACATACATCTGTACAATCAACCCACTATACATCCATCCCACTATCACTATTCATCAATTCATCATTTATTGATTCATCTATCCAAGAAAGCATTAAGAAAATCTGTCCAATATTTTGAGCCACAAGTTACATTATACATGTACATGTACTGAATATATACAGATCACATTATGACCACACATCCCCAAACTCTTCCTACAAAAGTGGGAGCATGAATTTGTCCAAAATGTCTTGGTATGCTGAGCATTAAGAGTTCCTTTCACTGGAAGTAAGGGACCGAGCCCAACTGCTGAAAAACAACCCCACACCAGCGCAGGCCAGACCTTGAGTCCTGATCTAAACCCAGTAGAACACCATCGGGATGAATTAGAGCGGAGACTGCGAGGCCAGGCCTTCTCAACCAACATCAGTGTCTGCGCTCACACATGCGCTTCTGGAAGAATGTGGAAAGCCTTCCCAGAAGAGTTGATGCTGTTATAGCTGCAACAGGTGGACCAACATCATATGGATTCAGAATTGGATGTTACCCAAGTTCATATGCATGTGAAGGCAGACAAGCAAATACAATACAGAGGCATCATGGTGGTGTAGTGGTTAGCACTGTCGCCTTGTACCTCCGTGTCCGGGTTCGATTCTCGGCCAGACTCGATTCCCGTCTCTGTGTGCATGGAGTTTGCATGTTCTCTCCGTGCTTGGTGGGTTTCCTCCCGTTACTCCAGTTTTCTCCCACAGTCCAAAGACATGCAGATTAGGCTAATTGGCGTTCCCATATTGCTCATAGGCTGTCCAGGGTGTATCCCGGACAATCCAGGATAAAATGGCATAGACGATGATGACACTATACAGAGGTTCATGCCACTACATGTCCATCCAGGGATTATGGCATGACATGAAGGAATAATTAACCCAAAAATATCATATTTACTATTTTCATTTTAACCCAGATGGTATACTTACCTTGTTTACGCATGTATTGTGTATTGAGGAGCAATATTCTTTTAAATGTATACTGCATTTTGGAATCAATGTCATTGCCATGTCATCATCTATACAGTAGGTTTACAATTACATACAGAAACATTTTCACATACTTTTTACGAATCGAGCTATAGAACTATCCCATTGCAAGAACACAAACCTAGGCAATGGTTTTGCAACCCCAGCCCACTAAAACTTTCTGACTCAACAGCGAGATTTGTCTAGGAAATATTACAGTATGTCCTGTTCAAGCAAGATCCAAAAATCAGCAGTCTGTTTTTACAGGCTCCTTCTGTTACCAAGGAGAGAAGGAAAAATACTCTATTTATTTAGCATGTGACTATACACTTTTTTTTTTTTATAGCCATGAAAAAAGCTGTTCTATTTTTGCACAAACCACAGTTTCTTGGTTCTTGATTCCTGGTCCTTAAACATGATCAACATAAAATTAAATAAAAAAGAAAGAAAGAAACAGCTATGTTCTTTTCGATCATAAATCTTCTCAGTCTGGAAACAGATGGAGAGAAAGAAAGGCTTGTGATCAAACCTTCTGATGAAACTTCTGAAGAAACTGAAAAACTAATCACACAAATGATGTTCATGATTCAGTTTTAAATGTATAAAGTAGGTAGTCTTTTGTGTACAAATATATTTAAAAAATCAAAATCATACAGAAAGACTATAGTAGATAATTCTGCTTATAACTTTTATGATTATAATGCATTCATGTCTTTTGTTTTACTAAAATCTTACTGGGTGGCACAGTGGCTTAGTGGTTAGCCCATCCAGGTTCGAATCCCCTTCGGGTTCAGTTCCCGCCTCTGTGTTTCCTCAAGGTGCTCTGGTTTCCTCCTACACTCCAAAGACATGCAGATTAGGCTAACTGGCTTTCCACCAAATTGCCCGTAGTGGATGTGTGAGTGCCCTGCAATGGATTGGCATCCTGTCCATAATATACCTCGCCTTGTGCCCTACGTTCCCTGGTATAGGCTCCAGGCCACCCTGTGACCCTGTATACAGGATAAAGCAGTATAGACAATGAGTGAGTGAGTCAAATTTAATTTAACTATTCACATTGTAAACATGGAATAAAACACTTGGGGGCATACTAATGCAGAAAAATAATCATCGCCTCGGGTCTGTATAGGTTGAGTTTGCACGTTCTCGTGTTTCCTCAGTGTTCTACGGTTTTCTCCCACAGTCCAAAGACAATCAGAGCAGGCCAATTGGCGTTTCCAAATTGCCCATAGTGTGTGAGTTTATGTGTGCTTGTGAGGGTGTACCCTGAGTCACCTAGTATGTACTGTATACAGTATGTACACGTTCGAGTCAAACCGGGACTAAGTATTCCCTTCATTTTCCTGAGGAGTGAATTACCCACAAGCCCTCTTGGCTGCTCGTATTTGTGGCAGTACAAGTACTCTCTAGGTTTATTGTTGTTTTATGTTCGTTCGTCTTCATCATTTCGCGGTAACCTACTGCATATCGTCGCTCCTGCTGTTTTTTCCCTCATGAAGTCAGTCCTGTGGCTAACCACCAACCTGTGTTTGTGCTCTTTAAGTGTTAGTTGGACAAGTAAAACTTCCTCGCCACTGCCGGAGTATAATAGCTCACAGGAGAAACGGATATCTGTGTCCGTAACAAAATGTCAGCTCAGATTAAACACTATTATCCAGAGGTCTATGAATTACCGCTGCACATGTTACAAGTTACTAGCGGGTCTAATTTTGCTGCGAACTTGAATGTTTACGTCTCAAGCGACATGTCTCCCTGGTTCGACCCTGAGCTCGGGGTTACTGTGTGGGATGTTCTTTACTCTTTCACTTGGGTGTCCTTTGGATGCCAAAAACATGCACAGTGGCTGCAGTGAATTGCCTCTGGATGTTAACGAGTGTGCAAATATTTACATGGCAACCCATTCGTTGGTGAAGACTCTTGCAGAGCTTCCAGTATTTTTGGGGGGCAGACAAACTGCATATCCACTTCAACCGTCTGTCATGAGTGCTTGGTCACAGGTTAACGTTCTCAATGTACTATAGTCTGATTGCAAAACGTTTCATTGTGATTTCAAGTAAGGAATCATAAATCATGCATGTATATTAAATCTTAACGAAAAAGTGAACAATGAGCTAATTTAGGGAAAGAATTATCAGAATAACTTAATTTAAAAACAAAACATTCAGAGTACTTGCATTTCATGTGACTCGCCCTGTGTGGTTTGAATAAGAGTTAGTTACTGCCATCTATTGGAGATGAAACACACTGCATGCTGTCCAATTATTTCTGAATCATAATCATTTCCCGACAATGACACTTGGGTTTTGACTTTGGAGGTTAAAATCGAATCGACTGCTAATCTATGAGAGGCGTTCAAGCCAAACCGGGACTTTTAATTTTTTAACGCAGTTATGAGAGTTAAATGCTCCCTTCATTCCTCTATACTGTATAATCCCCTCCTACACTAAAGCCCTTATCCCAGTGTTTCGCCGGCCTCTCAGGAACTCCTTGATTGGCCCAAACATGGGCTTGGAGATGAATGAGGTCAGGACTGTACAGGAGGATGTGGCATTAACTCCCATCCGAGTTCCTGTAACGAGTTCCTGTAAAGTGATGTTGGTGGATGATTGTGTGTACAGTTCCCACAGACAGATGCGCCCCTTGCACAAGCTGGCGACAAGTTATTTGCTAATGTTCAAAGTCCACTCGCTGAATGTTTACGGTAATGACTGCAGTGGGCTCTGAGCCAGCTCAACCAGGATTGTCATTCATGCATGTATGGGGTTCTTTAAAATGTTTGGACCATTCAAATGTTTTACTGTAACTGAGTCTCATCACTGCTTAAAGTCTTCTTTAAATGTCAGTTTAATTTTTTTATGGAAATCCAAAATTGTCTACTGATAGGCTGCATAAAGAAATAATCATACTTCTCCTCACTTCATCATATCATTCTACAGTACATATTTGACAATTGTTAAAACATTTGCATAGTTATCTGATATGCATCTAAATTATAACTTGCATATCTTTTATCAATATTTTAAAAAGTCCATATATACCGGAAGCCCCTGGTTGCATACAGTACAAGTCTTCCAACTCACAATTTCTGATAGTACTATTTAAATTATATTACTATCTCTACTTAACTAATAATAGCATCTAATAATATGCTGATGCAATCTGGACTTATGTGAATAGATCTCAAACATTCTGTAATCCTGTGTACTTCACTTTATAATCTGTAAGAGATTATAAAGAGATTACATTTTTAATCTAAAGATCATATTTAAATAAAAGAAAAGAAAATTGAATTGAATTAAAATTCTTTAAAAAACCTTTATGATTTGTAAATGTTCCATAAGCAAAATGAATAATTTATTGTAAATCATGTGCAGTGAAGTGTATGCTATTCCTTGTATTAACCACCAGATGGCGGTAATCTGCAATTAATTTCATATTAAAGCATTCTATCCATTTATCCATCGAGGGACCTCTGTAGTCCAACTAGGGACCATGGAGGCCAATGGTGACCATTCCCATTCTCAACAGTCACACGCTCATTCACACACTACGGGCAATTTGGAAACTTGGGAATGAGCCTAATCTGCATGTTTTTGGACTGTGGGAGAAAACCAGAGACCCCAGAGGAAACCCACCAAGTATGGCCAGAACATGCACACAGACCCGAGTTGGGAATTGAACCTGGACCTTTAAGGTGCGAGGCAACGGCCACTAAGCCACCACGCCGGCTTTAAAGCATTAAGTGTTTCTGATTCACATAGTAAATAAAAATGTGGGATAACCAAATACATTGCTTTTTTTTTTTTTTTTTTTTTTTTTTTTACAATTATGGCGATAAAATCAAATAAAAGAAAAATAGTAATATAAATTCCAATTTAAATAAAGCATTCAGGGTACCATAAAATAAAATATGCCTCATTTGGAGCAGTCCAACTGTGCAGATGGACCCAGAATTCTTAATTAACAAAAATGACTTTTAGGTGGGAGGAAAAGGAAGGGGGGGGGGGGGTGTTCAGCAAAAATAATGAGCTAGGTTTTATTATCCACCATATTGGGGGAGAGAGGAGAAATATGTTCCAACCTGTAAGCCAGAAAAGACAGCTGTGCAGATGCAACCACAGAGACACAAAGCGCATTAAGAGTCTGAATTTAAGAAATGTGATTCAGTATAAAAAATTTTTAAAAACTACAAACCCACCTGAGAGCATGGATTGAAATGGCTCAATCTGGTGCAGTATTGTAATCGTATTATAGTTTTTACTATCCAGTTACAGACAACTCGTATTTACATTTACAGAAATTAATTTCGGCCAAAGTGTGCACTCATCAAAGTGTGTGAAATTACAGTCGCGTGATTTGTAAGTAAGCGTATTCACAAAATAGTAGATTAGGATACTATTATTTAAGGTCATGCATCATCTATACCGCTTTAACCTGTGTACAGGGATCCGGAGGGCCTGGAGCCTATCCCAGGAGACTTGGGGCACGAGGCCGGGTACACCCTAGACAAGGCGTCTATCTATCACAGGGCACACATGCATATACACACATATTGTATATTTATACACTACGAGCGCCTATTAGTCTAATCTGCATGTCTTTAGACTGTGGGAGGAAACCGGAGTACCTGGAGGAAACCCACCAACCTCGGGAAGAACATCCAAACTCCATGCACACAGACCCAGAGGCAGGAATCAAACCCAGACCCTTGAGGTGCAAGGTGACCGTGCCACCCCTAGATTTATTTATTTCCCAATTTGTAATATACAAGAATCCCTATTTGTTTTTTCAAAGCATTAGCTTTGATCATAGTGAGCATTTGCTATGGCATTGTTTCAGCAATCCAATGCAACATTTATTCCCCTCCAGAGATGCATTAACCTTTAGCCGACATCTTGTATCGATGACGGGGGACTCAAAACACTTCATAAAGTCTTCTCCATCACATCCCACAGACTTTCAACTGTGTCAGTTCCATGTGTGAAAATGATTCCTCATGCTCCCAGAACCATTAATTCACATTATTTCAGCCTGATGAATCTTGCCATTCGTCCTGCAATATGGCCATGCCATTAAGGAAAAAAACTATGATACCCTGGTACCCTGGAGTCAAGACCTGAGCAGCTGAAGTAACCCCAGCTCATAACACTGCCTCCAGAGGCTTGTACAGTGGACACTATTCACGATGGGTGCATCGCTTCATGTGCTTCCCTTCTTACCCTGACACGCCCATCGCTCCGGAATAAGCTCAATCTGGACTCATCAGACCACATGACCTTTTTCCATCGCTCCAAAGTCCGATCTTTATGTTGCCTAGTGAATTCAAGCCTTTTTTTTTGATGAATCTCAATAACAAGTGGTTTTCTTATGGACACACAGCTGTTTAGTCCTAATTCTTTAAGTTCTCATCACATTGTGTGTGCATGTGTGTGTATGGAACTGCGCTTTATTTCAATATTAAACATAGCTCTGGTTTGATGCAACGTCACCAAACCAAATGATCATTTTTCATTTTCTTCCCCGAACCTTCTTCAGGTCATCCTACCATGGTCATACAAAATGGGAATAAATACAGTGATCACCATTGGCCTCCATGGTCCCCTAGTTGGACTTCAGTGGTTCCTAGATGGATGGATGGACGGAAGTTTAAGCAGTTCAGGACAGACCTTCCAGGTTTTTAATAATGTACTGTATTGGACAGTTCTTTACTCAATTCCAGTCATTTCAGCGATCTCCCTAGTTGTTTTCTTTGCTTGATGCAGGCCAATAATTGTTGCAATTATCTAATCAAAAGCTCTAAAATTCTAAAATATTTTCTTCTTTAATTCCAAATGGTGATCTTCTTGTGATAAAGCACTGTATCTTTATCTATCTAAAATTTTCCAAACATTTAAGAGTCAAATCTAGAAAGAATGATAAAGTATGTATTTTTTATTGAATTTTTTATTCATTTATTTATTTTTATTTATTTGTTTTATTTTACTTATAACAAAGTTTGTTATAAGAAAATGACAATGGTGGTTATTGCTGGCTTAATATATATATA
>JAQMYL010000018.1:4606113-4619009 GCA_030014365.1 Clarias pachynema | reverse complement strand
TTGTGCACTTTCTAAAGATTTTAGTTCTGTTTTTGAATAAAGGGTTGGAAATGAATGCTTTTCTTGTTTTTGGGGTTGTAGCCAATTAAACGAAGAAAAAAAATAATCGACAGATTAATCGATTATTAAAATGATCGTTAGTTGCAGCCCTAGCTTGCAATCATCTTTTTCATCTTTCAATCACCTCCAGTCTTTGTTGTTAAAAACGAACAGGTTTTAGTCAGAAATAAGCTCGTCCTCACACTTACATGGACGGTTTTATCGTGCTGTTCTTCTCACCCACTCATTCCTGAGCTTTGACAGGAAATGCTACACAGACACGGGGTTATACCAGAGGAAGGAAGTACCGAGTCATCTATTCATCAAAAGTCTTATCGATCCCTCAGAGATTCACACCATCACTACTGTACAGTGCAGACGGGAAAGTATGTAAAGCCTGGATGGAGTGTGTGTGTGTGTTACTGTTTTAGCCTGAGGCCATCTGCAGTGGGGGATGGAGGGCACCTGTGCAAACAGAAGGGCCAATAGAGAAACAGCTGAACAGACACAAACACACACACACTGTAAGGACCGTTTGAGGACACTAATAACAATCACATTCAGGTTTTAACTTATTTCTAGTCTGAGCTACAGAGACTCTGATCTATAGAGATGTCTCTCGTGCACATTTCCGACTGAACGCTTCACGATGTTCAGGTCATGTTAGCATGATGTCATCTTTGAGTTTAAAAAACAAAAATAAAGTGCACACTCTCCACAATATTTAACAGTAGATACGTAGAGTGAGGTAAACATATATGTTTGTTGAGCAGAAAAGGGATATGATTGGCCATTTTACTGTCAATAACACGGGTTACTTTTTGTTGTAATTTGAATTTGTTGCGATTCCTGAGTAAACTGTCTATTCGATTAAATTTTTATGCAATAGCACTAATAAGTCTGTTTTGTTCTAAGATCCTTAGTAGTTTTCAAAATATTGAAAACTACTAAAAATGTGTAATAGACAGGGAAATGCTGTGTAACTTGTAGAGTGGCGGATAGATCCAGGTACATATCGCGATTCTTTAATGTGGCAAAGATCTTTTTTTTTTTATTTAGTTATTAATTTTTTGTTTGTTTGTTTACATTTGTGGTAGTAAAATGTTGCTGTTCCTCTGTGCTGCTGCAGGTGGTGCACTCTAAACTATTCAGCACAACTTGTGTAGTAGGAACAAATGTTTGTTTAGAATTATAACAAAGTCTGAAAAAAATTGTCATTGGGATATTTATAAGATCATGATACTTAGAAAATCGCAATACAATTCGAATCAGCACCTACGTATTGTGATACCAGGTTCACATTATCCCTGGAGATTGACGTCCATAGTAACTTGAATGTTGAATAGTTAGTGATGAGTAGTGATGTTGAATGTTTGAACGTCTCATACAAAGCAAAATACATTTTATTGTATTTTTATTCCTGGCCAATCTTCAACTATGCACTCCAGTCCAGTAGGCGGCAGTAAATCACCAACCGCTGATAAACTCAACAGAAGAAGACGCGATACTCTGTTAAAACGTGAGATTTATCTTTTCTGCAAAGGTTGTAGTAAATTTTTTAAGAATTATTAGAGTTTTTGAGTATTTAACTTTTTTCAAAATTTACTGAAATTATCAGAAAAAGTGCGAATTGATTTTGAAATGAAAAATCGATCAATCGGTTCAATTAAATTAATTGATCAGGAAAATATTCATTAAAATGTACAGGTTTAATATGGTGACCTGATTTCATTAAATATCATTAAATATAACTTTTAAGTTCACGATTAGATTTTTTTGACATGATTTCCGTTTTGAATCCGAGCCTTAATTATTTTCATAGGTTTGCTCACACTATATTCTTTCTTATACTTAGTATAGTTGTACTATGAATCGTATGTTCATTGAATTTCCGATATACTGTATAAGTGTCATAATTGCCGGAAGACTAAAAAGTAAAAGTAGTATTTTATTAAAACTAGTATAATTAAAATGAAATTTCTAGCATAAGAACAGCTACTATGATGTCACACACGATAATTATGCATGTGACTCTTGACAAATTAAAAAGGTGTACTGGTTTAAAGTTATATCAGTGTCACGGTTTTGAGCTCGTAACTTTACGTATGTGAAGTTGAGTAAACATCTTCCTTACGCTTTACGTGTTTGACTGTAGTGTCAACAGAACTGATTTCAGTTTCAAGCTTGTGTAATGACCGAAATCTAAAGGTTAAGATCGGAGCAGATATCCGAGTGTGTGTGCAGACAGCGATGTAGGTTTAGTGATGTATTAACTGGGTCAGTGGGTCTGTTCTACATCTGGGATTCTGACTAAAAAGCTCGTCTCTGACGTTTGAGGAAGTGATCTCAGTCTAGTCGCCTGTCTGCCTCACTCATCACTTCTTCCAAATATGGAGTTACATCGGGTTTCATCAGGTTCTACGTTCTGGAGCTTAGATTATTCAGGAAAAGTGTGAATGAGGCCAGATTTTAATCAGTAATTTTTCCCAAACTGCTTGTTTAAAACAGACAGATTTAACCGCAGTTATGGCATTATTACATCAGCTTGGATCATAACAAAGACTTTGCTTTGGATAGGCATTGCCTTCATTTCACAGCCGCTCTAATTTGCATCTGCGTTCAAAAGCACAGCAGAGCAATCATGGTCCGAGCGTTTCAGGTTTTCATTGCTGTGTTGACTCGCGTCTCGTTTTTTTTTTTTTTGCGAAGTCGAACAGGTGTGGGTGTGCGAGGGTGTGTGCGAGTGGTTGATTACGGGTCGATCTCCCTCCGAGGTTAGTCTTAGGCGCCCTCGTGGGAGTTTTAATTGGCACTCCAATACTCCCGGAGGGATTAGCGGGGTTGCTCGTTAGTCGGTTTTATGTCACATAACCATTTCCCTGTTAGCGAAAGTGGAACTTGGTCCCCATCTGCTCGCGGAATGTTTAAATATCACTCTTTCTTCAAACACACAAACAGACATGTCTGTAACATCTCTAAAGGCTTTATTGTATTGTCAGGTTCAGTTGATTCTGATTGGCCAGAAAGTAGTCTTGTTATGACGCAGGTTCCTGCTTCGAGACACAATCTAGAGCACAGAAACGTAATAATGCTGTTATAATCGTTTCCCAGCGTGCAGCAGAAACACCACTGCAATGCACCAGTGTACATATTTGCATGCACTCCTATAGCAGAGTCCTGCAAAGGTCTACAAGGACACTTCATCTCTCGTCTCACAAGAGCGCTTTGTCTGGGCTTTTAATTAGCCCTCGAGAGCTGGTGTCGAGCGACAAAACCTTGGCGCTCTCCTCCGCCTCCTGCTCTTCTTTTCTTTGTCTCGTCTTTGAAATCAAGTTACCTGCTCTTTCTATCCTGCTCAGTCAGTCTAAAGGGCTTTTTTTCTTCTCCCTTTCCATTCTCCCATAACATTTTTTTTTTGTTCTTTCTTCATCTGTCTGCCCTGAAACATCAAACCCCCCACCGGTACTAATGCCCCTGCCTTTTTTTTTTCCCCGTCTATCAGAGGTTATCCTCATCCATCAGAGGTTACCCTCTGGGCTTTCAGCTCTTTATCTTCCTAAAGCAACCTTCTTTTTGTTTTGTTTTTTTCCCCCTCCAACCTGAAGACACACTGGGGATTGCTGGACACCGGCTTTTGCGCACTGCCCCGGATACCTGCCGTGCCAAGATAGAACGAATGAATGATCCTGTTGTTGTTCGTTGCAGCCTCCGTTTCTACGTGAAAAGAGCCAAACATGACGTCTTGTCTCAAAGATCATGTGTCAAACACATCAAAAGTTTGCATTGGAAATCACTGAGAAGTTTTAACCCAGTCTCAACTACAGATATTTTTAAAAGTCTATTTGAAATTTTTTTTTATTTGGGCAAGGGCAAATGGCACACTAGTATGGTGAGAAGGTGACAGATGAGTTTCTAGGTACATTACGGACAGCTGCAATGTCAATAAAAATTTAAAGTGAGAAATCAACATTTGAATCTGTATTTGAATAAATTAAATTTGCTGTGGTAAAGATGAACAACAAATGGATCCTCGAACCAATTTTTGGCACTGCGTGGTCCGACTTTTTTTCGGTTGCCTGCTCAGAAGTTTGGTTCCTACTTGAAGTTAGTTTCAATTATAAAGGAATTCCATCTATCTACCCATCCAGGAACCTCTGTAGTCCAACTAGGGACTGTGGAGGTCAGTGGTGACCATAGTATTTATTCACATTTTTACAATCGTGGTAGGACCTTCGATCAACATTCACACACTACAGGCAGTTTGGGATCTAATGGACTGTGGAACTGTGGGAGGAAACCTGAGAACCTGGAGGATACCCACCAAACACTGGAAGACTCCAAAGGGGGAATTGAACCCTGACCCTGGAGTTGCAAGGCCACAGTGCTAACCACTAAGCCTCGATCCTAGTCGTTTCCGTGAACATTCATAAAGTGTAACGCCTGATCTTTAAAAATCGACAGATAACCTGTCACCGATTTGAGGAACAGGCGCATCACCACTTGCACATTACAGGAACTCAGCTGGGAGTTATTGCCACATCCCCCGTACAGTCCTGGCTTACATACAAACCATTTCCACATTCCAGCGTTTCAGCCGTGAAGCACACAGTCCGACCATGGCTCTGGAGTACTGAGAAAACGTTCTACCTTGATGGTATCCAAGCACTGGTGAAACACTGTCTTAAGTGCGTCAGTGTACCGACCCATGGCAGGGAATTGGTACACACACACACTTACACACTACATAGGTAATTTGGGAACACCGATCAGCCTACAATGTCTTTATGAGGGCAAACCCGGAGTCCCTAAAGGAAACCCAAGGATGGCGTACAAACTCCATAGGCACAGACCGGAGGCGAGATTCAAACCCTCAAACCTGTGTGGATAATAATTATTTTGCCGAAACATAGATGTCGAAGATGTTTGGAAGAGCGCCAGGCAAATCCTGGAAGGGGATTTTGCTACCAGACTGGCATTAAAGCGGATTAGAATGGCGATGGTAGTGTAGTGCTCGGAGCCAGATGTGCTTTGTCTTGTGTTCCTGAGGGAGAAGGATAAAGCGAGGGATAAAAGAAGAGGCACAAATGAGTACCCCCTTAAGGCAGTGGTTCTCCATGTGAGGTCCTTGGATTTGATGGATTTTGCGACAAAAAAAACCCCACCTGCATTATCGAAAAGTTGTTATATTTAAGGGTCCAAGCACCAAAGTCAAGTCAAATCTAACGTGTTCTGTTGGTGGATTAATTTATAGAATAACAGTTCCCTGGATACAAAACAATTACGAACCACCGCCTTAGGCTGCTATAGTGTTTTGGAGCAACGAGATGTGTAATGAAGATTTATGTGAAGTGGTGAGGGTTAAACATGAAAAAGCAATACTGTGTAAAGATATCCTCAGTTTATCTTCACGCCATCTTCTGTTAGACTGTATTAACCTTGAAACTGTTTTTTTTTATGCAATACAAACAGTTTAAGATCTTTCTCAAGAACACAGCAAAAGCGCTAAGGACATAACGAGCTGTTTTGTGTATGTGCCGACACGTTGGAGTCCACCCAGAATGCCTTAATGGCCGCCTCAAATCTATCTGGTTACTGATTTAAGCGTGAGACACAAGTCTTATTGCATTCACGATGGGAGGTTTGTTTTTTTTGGTGTCCTGAGTCATTTCCAGCTCATTTGTCCTGATTTTAATCATGCCCCCTTTAATTAAGTGTCATTCAGAGGATAAGGGCACACCCGTTGCACGTCAGGGTATCAAGGGAAAGCATGTGGCAGAAATGTAGTGTAGGTCACACTAGAAAAACAACAACTTTTTGTTTGTCTGTGGACTTTTTATTTATTTATTTATTTTTTATGATAGGCGTTATGATCAATTGTCGAACATTTCGTTCAGATGATATTGATGCTGTACATGGGGGTAGGGTTTATGTGTTAATCATCGTAGCACTTAGGCGACGGTGGGTATCGTGAGGATATCGCATCAGGTGGCTGCTAGTGATTCCCATCCCAACAATCTACAATTTGTCCCAACAATCAACAATTTGTCCTTGAATCCTTGTATGTTCTACATAGCACCCTATAAAATGTCTGTCTCTGATTCTGATTGATTCGGATTAGTCAACGGTTCTGACATTTGCGCGATAAATCATTGATTTCACATTCAAGGGCTTTTATTTTAATATCTTTTTTTATATAGTAGTTTGTTTAACGTTTCTGGATGTTTTCCATCATGTCAAAGTCTTGGTAGCATGACAAGCTATGTTTTAGTTTTCTAAACTTCCGATGAGACCTGATGAAGGAGTGACCGTTTATGGACGTAACTAAAACATAGAAACCAACATTTTTTGCCGACCTTCCACAACGTAAACGCAACTATTCAACTAGTTATATTAGCTGTGCTAGAAGAGTAATTGTGAAATTGTGAGGTGAAATAGCTACTTTGTACAAAGTAGTACAAGTTAAGTTGTGAAATACGGTGAGACCGTAGAGAGTTTTTGAAGTGATTTCTTTGTAACTCTAAGTACATCATGCCATTTTACAGCTAATGCGTAGCCGATTTGTCGAGAGAACAAATTTTTTGAATTGACAATTTTAACTCGGAACGGTTCAGGGCACTCTTGCAAAAAAATTAAATAAAAAATGGAAACCTAGTATACTCATATTGACATGCACCAACTTGATCATTTCATACAAAATTTTCAGAATTTTGAACCCTAGAGCTTTGTGAACTTTTTTTATTTTCCACAATAAATAAAAAACCTGCAACGCCTCCCTTTTACTAAATAAGCTCTCCTCCTCCTCTTCTTGTTTTCCTGGGAACCCCCCCCTCTCACCCACCCCTCCCTCTCTGAGAGGAAGTTCACTCGATATACTTCCTGCTCTAGATACAATCTGCAACCCGCGATGATGCAAATGACCGAGCGAGCAGAGAGACTTCTTTTTGCAAATCTAAACGGCTCGCACGCAGTCGTGGCACTCCGGTGATTTGCATGCAGGCTTTGAGAGCGTGGCGCTGCGAGGCACCGGGCCTCCACTCGGCAACTAGAGCGCATCGCTCCTGGAACACGCTTTTGTACGAAATCTATCCCCTGACCTCGTCGTCCTCGTTACCTCTTGCGGTCGCACATCTCTTAACGAGTTCAGGGTGAGAACTAAGAGAGCGCAGCTGATGCAGAAGTCTGAGGAGGAACCACGACTTCCTCCAGATGACAGACATAACGACGCTAAACATTTACTCCTGTAAATCTCCATCCTACAGTTCATGCCATGTAAATCAGGAAGTCCCCCGCATAAATCGCTCACTTTTACTTTAAGACACACAGTACAAAACATGCTATTTCAAGAACAGAGCTTTTCAAACACTCACTTTAATGACCAGCCTGATGACGCATTATTATTATTATTATTATATAAAACAAATTCTTACATGTTGTTTAGTGCTCGTAATCACAAAGGGCAACCGAGGCTGAATATCGGAACTGGAGATAGAACAGATTATATGTTTAATGGCTCGTATATCACACTGAAGGACGATTAGGTTGAACTTCCCTCACAACATTATTGTGTTTCCCACCGAACTGGACTTCCCTGTCTTGCAGAATGCTGTAATTATGGTTTTATCGTTAGGATTCGGGGTGTCATGATTCGAAACTTTCACATCGTGAGAATAAGGCATAAAATTATACCATTAGGTATAAAAACGCTTCTTTTGTCTGGCAATCAATTAGTCTATAACCACACCGACTCGAAAATCTAATAATAATAAAAAAGTTAAATTTATATATTGTTTGTGTTTGAATTAAGTTCAATTCGATACAAAAAACCTTGCGCCAGTCTGCTATAAAGAAAGCCGAGGTCCTGCCGTGTCCTGCAGTCGCGTTCACATTACCAGCCTGAAGTGAATTGATTCTGAGTAAAAAATTTTAATGTGACAGAAATCAAAATTATTCTTATTTTTCAATAACCGTCTGAAGGACAAAATGTGATTCTTTTCATATCGGATCTGAATCACTTTGGTACGCGGCCCCAGATCGGACACGACTGACGGGATTTCATAGTGGTGCTTGCAACAGCTGCTGAAACGGCTAAAGCGAGACGTCTGGCTTTCTTCCTTCTTCTGGACCTCAACAAACTCCGCTGACTAACAGCTCGTCATCCTCCAGAGCAAAACCCCCAGACATCCTTTTTGATAATATCGTATCTGAAATGGCCGAGCGCTCGCAAAAATATGACTCGGGTTAACCCAGATGTCGCGCATTGAAAGAGCGGACACGTTCCGCGTTTGAGTCAGATCAAGGTCATGATTATAAACGTGAAAAGCGCACATCTGAGTTGAGCAATTTGGCTTGTAACGTGAACATTAGTCCTGCCGTGTCATGATGGTTAGGATTAGTCAGTCCTCTGTTTAAGTGGACTCGGTGCTGAAAGTCTGTCAGATTTCTGTTGTATTAATAAAGTCACGTCTCTGCTCGATGGCTAGAAGCTACAGGGAGGATGTGTGGATTCCTAGACGTCCAAGTTTCTCTTGATTGTGAAAAAAAATTAAGGCAGAATGGTGTGTGTGTGTGTGTGTTAAACTATAATGCAGGATAAAACGAACCCCACAGCTGGATCAGACAGACGTCCCCATCTGTCTTGGACCTCTCTGTCCAGCGTCTTGTCAAAACATGCTTGCGCAACTCCATGCTTTACTCTTTCTGTTTTCACAATTGTTTTGCTTTTTTATACCATCCAGGGAACAAACCCTTAAAATAAAACAGTCATAAGAAACTAAATGTAATATGAAAATGTTATTGTGAGCTGCGTCGTTACTATAGCAGTAGCTCCGGTTGTGGCTTTGCAAAATAAAAATCACACTTCCGGATCATCTTACCAGGGTGTTTCTTTGTGTGTGTGTGTGTGTGTGTGTAGAACAAAGAGAAGGAGCGCATGAAGGAGCGGGAGAAGGAAGCGCGCGAGAGGGAGGCGCGCTACAGCAACGGCCACCTGTTCACCTCTCTGACCGTGTCGGCCACCACGCTCTGCTCGGCCTGCAACAAGAGCATCACGGCCAAGGAGGCGCTCAGCTGCCCCAGTGAGTCTCACACTCATACACACACACACACACACACACACACACACACACACACACACACACACACACACACGTTTTAGTCATGGCTGAACTTGCGAAAGCAGAACACATTGATTAGAATAGAATTTTTAGCTTTCATGCTGTGCTGATATCCATTGGTCTGTTATATCATATTGTACAGTACTCTATCAGCCTCAGCATCTCTAGCTGTATCATAATGTACTTACCTGGCCAAGGGGGGGAAAAAAAGTCACTACCTGGATTTGACTAAGCCCACAGGTAAGAGCCTTCCACTGGATCATTACTGCACTTATTAATAAGGTTCAGCTGCAACAAGGTATTTCATTTAACCGTAACTGATGTGTAGTGAGAAGCTTCTCATTTCTTAAACGACCATGTCAGAAGACATATCCTGTCGTGGTGAAGGTGTTACTTTCAGCAAGGTCGAATAATCGTCCTGCAGCAAAGCAAAGAAAACACCTAAGGAGATGAAACTACTAAAACTTTGTTGAGAACTGTAAAATGCATTATTAAAAAAAACCCTGGAAGGATAGCGGTGAAGCATCATCTCCGAGGAAGAAAGATGCTCGGAGTTGGAGAAAAAGAAGGAAAAAAAGCACCAGTAGAACTTACAGCTATGTTTATTAGTAACAGTAAGAGCATTTGGGACAAAACAGCTGCATAGACTTGAGACGAAAACCACTTATCAGTGAGACTAGTCTGGAAAAAAGCCTTCAGTTTGCGAGGGAGCTTAAAGATTTGGATCGTGGAGCATCAGAAACGAGGTCATGTTGTCAGAGGAGTCATATCTACCCTCTTCCAGAGTGGATCAAGGCGGATGAAGTCCACCGTACAAGCCTGTGGAGACGGTGTTATGATCTGTGCTCGCTTCTGTTGGTCAGGTTGGTTATGTGTCCAAAAAATGAAGTCAGCTGATGACCTGAATGTCCTGAATGACCCGTTTTTTTCCCCCCTCCATCAAAGGATGTTTTTTTTTGTTTTTTTTTTCCTTCCTTTCCTGATGACACGGGCATATTCCAAGATAATGACGAGAGGATTCATCAGACTCGAATTGTGAAAGAGTGAATTGTGAATGAGTTTTTAAAGAAATATTTTTTCAGTTTTTTTTAATAGAATTTTTATAATTTTTAAAAAAATATTTATTTAGGCTTTTTATTATTGATTTAGTTATTATATTTTTAGTTAGATATTTAATATTTTATTTTATATAATTTTTTCGTTTTATGAATATATGATTATATATATTATTATTATTATATAATATTATTATTATTAATATTTAATTAATATAATATACATTTTCAGAAAATAATATTAAGATTATATAATAATATTAATTATTTAGAATTAAAATGAATTCAATAATCACTATTCGTGTTAGTTTTTTATATGGATTTGTTCATATTTATTTGAGAGGAAAAAAGGAAGCCGGGAGCATGAGGCATCATTTTCACACACTGCAGAGTCCAGACCTTAACCTGATTGAGAATGTTTGAGATGTGCAGGAGAAGGATTTACTCAGCTGTCCATCATCAGTACTATACAAGGTCGTACTGTACTAATGATGTATACGGAACAAAAAGACTTGAAATGGTTTTATATGGAAATTCCTCAACTGCCAGTGAAATAAAAACGACGAGCAGCTCGGCCCGCCCTTCTGGGTTTTTTTTGTTTGTTTGTTTTTGTTTTGTTAACGACACGCGCGATGCTCATCACTGTTTAACTGTTGATGGACTGTCAATTAAAATGACTTATTAATACGCTCATAGATTAGCATGTTAATGAGGGATGTTTGAGGCACAGCTTAGTGTGCGAGAGGTGCAAGTGTGGCATTCATGCACACTGTCAGGGAATTTACACTCTCTGTGTGTGTGTGTGTGTGTGTGTGTGTGTGTGTGTGTGTGTGTGTGTTTGTGTGTGTGTGTGTGTGTGTGTGAACTAACGTGCGATTTGTCATCATTCAAACCGACTAGGCATCCAGTGGCAAGTGCCAGATCTGTGTGTGTGTAAAGGGGGGAGGGGATAGGAATAAGAGCAAAATTCAAGTATTCTAAGGGGGAAAAAATGAGAGAGAACGAAAGAGAGACAAAAAGACAGATAACAGCCGATCGAAGCAGACTCTGAGGCAGGGGTGCAAACTGCAGGGATTCGCCACCTCCGTGCTGCTCCCTCCCTCTCGCCACCCCATCACTCCCCCTCCCTTCCCTCGTAAAATCAATCCGCTGTTGAGCCGCAGCTCCGCCCGCCGCCCTCCACCTCTTTTCGTCCTGCACCACAAATGCACACGCGCACACACAATGGAGTCAGTGTGCGAGGCGCCTGCCTCCATCTCCACCGCGCCACAGGAACAGCTGGGGGATAGAGGGATGGAGAAGGGGAGCGCAAACAAAGAGACGGAGCGGATAGATAGATAGCTGGAGAGATCGAAAGATGGAAAAGGAAGGAAAAGGGAGAAAGTGATCGATCCCAGGAAAAGAGACAGAGATGGTGTGTTTTAGGAAAACTGCTGATCAGGCGGAATTTATGCTGATGTTCTAAAAAAAAAATTTTATTATTATTTTTTTTTTAGATATTATTAACTAATTATTAACAAAAACAATAATAATGCCAATAAAGACAATTAGATTGAGAATGAGTGAGTGAGAAAAATAGAAAGCAGTGAAGCAGGTTATTCTTTGTTATCTTTTACTATTTGCTGTGTGGGATCAGTGCGTTCGTTTACTAACTATTTACTAGCCCGTTATTAACCGTCTGTTTTCCCGTGGTGTTTGCTTTACACGAAAATAATCCTGTGATCTAGCATTCGTGTCAATAAAGAATAACTGAACTAAACTGAACCGAAAGGAGAAAACACGAAGAGAAAGACAGACAAAGAGAGACAGAGAGAGACTGTTATTGCGATACACTTCACACTCTATTAACCCAAACACTGTGGAAAAACCCCTGCCATCAGCTTCTGTAATGTTAGTATCGATGTTACTGAACATACAGTAAGAGATAGAATGATGTCATGGTGCAGGGAGGTGAAGAAACACGGTGAAGAGCTCGGCGCCGTTCGACCTGAATATTAACATCTCCATATTGTGCCTCACGTACTGTCAGGATAATCTGTGCTGCGGAGTTAATAAAACATTAATTACGTCATTAATAATTTCAGATTAATATCAGATCCTTTTGGCCGGTTTTGCGCTGATCGATGACGTGCTTATCTGCTAAACGAAGAGCGGTACACTTCATATGACTCGACACGTCAAAAAAGGTTAAACACGTCAGGACCTGAAGCGTGCGCGACGTGACATCTCGTTATATGCCCGTCAGATCGACGGGGAAGCGGAACAGCAATTTCATACCCCAAGATATTTTTATTTTTTTTAATGTTATTTTTAATTATTTAAAATTATTATTTAATTATTTTTAAAGTTTTTTATTCTTTTTTTATTATTTAATTTGTATTTTTTAGGCTACATTTATTTATTAAATATCTAACAAAAATATAATAAAAACTATATTTTTATAAAGGTTTTATATTTTTTGTTAGATATGTAAAATTTTATTTTATAGAATCTTTATTTTTTATTATTTATTTTACATTTCTTGTGATTTTATTGTTTATTTTTATTTATGTTTTATATGTGTTCTATTACTTAGTTAAAAAAAAAAAAGTTTCCCATTTTTTAAAATAATTTTATTTTATAGGTTTTTTTTATTTCATTATATGAATATAATATATGCATTTTATATATATGTGTATATATATATATA
>JAQMYL010000018.1:4573545-4589231 GCA_030014365.1 Clarias pachynema | reverse complement strand
TGTGTGTGTGTGTGTGTGTGTGTGTGTGTGTGTGTGTGTGTGTGTGTGTGTGTGTGTGCGCGTGTGTGTGTGTGTGTAGATTTGCAGGACATCCCAGAGGAGAGCGAGTGTATAAGTGAAGCTCCAGACGGCGACACCAGTCACAGTTAACATCGGGTCCAGTCCGAATTCCCCGCATACGAAAACGCTACACGACGCCTCCGCTCGAGGAGACGAGAGGAAAAAAAAACATGTTCTCAGGCTTCTCAAGGACAAGATTTTCGAAGCGAAGCGGAGAAAGAAGGATTCTAAGGACTTTGTCTTTTGCCTTTATACTCATGGACTCGAGCAACATTTGTCTTAATAATAATTTATCTCAGAATAACCTCTCCTATCATGAACTGTAGCCTACGACTGCCTGCCTTTCTTTAGGGTCTCCAAGCACTAAGTGCACGGAACTCTCTTGTTTATAATAATTTTTACTGTTTAGTAGAAATGACTGAAGTTTAAAAAAAAAAGAGGAAAAAAAGGGAGGCTGAAAGTAAAAAAATAATAAAGAAAAAGATAGATAAGATGGATTGAATCATGATGAAATCATGTACTGTATGTTCATCATTTATAAACATAAACCATGCACAAACATGGACATCGTAAAATAATTTATAGAAGTCGTTAAATAAAAATAAAAAAAAAGAAGTTTTAGGCAAAATTTTTATACTTTTATATGCAAAAACTTTTCAGCTCTGTGGATGTTGTCGAGAATGTGAAGTTTAGAGAAGTTCACAAAAATGACTGACCAATAATCGAAGGACGGGGAAAAAAACAACAATAATAATATTTAATAAAAGGAGACCAAAGTTCGTTCGGCAGTTAGTAATGGAAATCATAAATTATACGCTCTTCTATAGATTAGACGACAGTGATCATGTTTAGTACATTTTTTTGGTAATGCATGTAAAACATCAGATATACATACTCTTACTCTCCCCATCCTCCCCCAAGACACAATAAGTGGTCATGATCCATCAGCGCATAATCAGCATTTTAATCCACTTCATCCTGCGTCGTTGTTCTGAAGTAGACGGACTAGACGAAACTCATTACTGGTCAATGAAGGGTTTTTTCTGTACTTTGTGTATATTATGTATCTGTATAAATATTTGGAATGTTTTGAAAAAAAGGGCAGAAAGCTCAAAAGAATGACCTTGTATCTTAGTGTAAACCTTGTATCTTTTTTTTTAAAGACTTTTATGTTGTAATTTTATTGTTTTTATTACTTGAACTTACCTGCTTGTTGGCATTGTGCTGTTGAAATATACTGTAGGATTTACCAAATTTTTGTCTTTGTTGTCCTTTTATCTTCGTGTGGCTCAAGAACGCGGGTGTGACGTTGAAGCACTTTATCACAATTAAAATGCAGAACGTTCAGATTTTTGTATGTTAAATATTTGATGGCTTCATGGAATTTGTTGAATATCATGATAGCTGGTAATCAGAGGTTAATGTAGATAAGATTTTAAATAGGTAGCTAGCTCAATAATGTTTCTTAGCTATATTGAAATTATTTCAAAGCAATAATTGGGCCAAAAAAAAAAAAAGATGGTTCGCTCTTAACCTGTGATTAAAATGTCCTGAAAATGCGATCATATGTGGAAATCAATCAATTGGGGAAAATCGTGTTTTAAATATTTTTTGGGAAATATACTTATTTGTATGATAATAACTTGATAAAATACATTTTAGGAAAATCATCGAATTTTTAAGTAAAAGTAAAAATAAAATAATTTCCAAAGGTACCACATAAAATATGCATTTTTTTAAAAACATGCATGAAAATGCATTCACATGAAAAATTAACATGTAAAAGAAAATCACATTTTGTAAAAAAAGAATAAATAAATAAATAAATTCACAAATAATAAATCACATTATTTTGCATATTTTTGTTAAAATAATGAAAAATCTGATCAAATTCAATCTATTGTGCAAAACATTATGCAAAAATAAATAAATAAGGAATCATAAGCAAATGAGAATAAATAAATCATGTTAACATGAATTGTGGGGGAGAAAGTTGCATGAATAATACATTTAAAGGGGTGTTCAAGTCAAATCGAGACTTGTGATGAAATTTCTGGTGAATGAAGGAGTGAAGCTGGTTGACATTTACAGAAAACTTCAAGCACATCTTCAAACAATGAGACTCTTAGCTGTGGTAAAACGATTGAATAATGCAAATGTTTTTAAAAAGGTTTTTGAAAGTTGTTCACGTGAACATTCATAGAGCTGATTTCTTGAAAATCCGTGAAAAACTTGTTGATAACTTGCAGAAGAGACGCATCTGTCTGTGTGAACTGTACATACAATCATTCACCAACACCACATGCACATTACAGGAACTCGTCTGGGAGTTACTGCCACATCCCCTGTACACCCCAATTATTTCAGGAGTTCCTGGGAGGCCAGTATTTCAGGTGTTAAGCAGGCAGTTCGATCATGTCTCTGGCGTACTGAGAAAACTTTCTACCTTTTTGGTATCTAAGCTCTAGTGAAACACTGGGTTAAGTGTATTAGTGTAGCAGGGGATTATATATAGAAATAAAGGGAGATTTTAAACTTTCATAACTGTGTTTTTTTATTCTGCACAATTAAAAGTCCCGGATCGACTTGAACGATTTTGTATAAAAATTATTACAAATCAATTTTTAATCGAGCCAGTTACAGGTGAACAAAGTGAAAAAAAACCTCAGTGTAAAAATCATCATTTCAGCATTAACACTAAGGGTGTGAGTGGCATCCCAGAGAAAAAACAAGGGCAGTAGGAGGGCTCAGGATTCCTTCAGGATACGTCTATATGACACCATGTTTTTTACTGTCTGGTCTGTAGATAATTCTATCCGGGTGGATCTCTTGTGATACGAGAAAAAAACAAAACAAAACAATGGCTGTCTATTCCGCACGACTGCACTTGACCACGGCCAAGCCTTCGAGCCTCACATGCCTCGGCCAATAGCTGAAGACGAGAGAACATATTTGACGAGAGCTGCGTCTCAAAGCACGCCCTTATCAGCAAACGGAAGAGGACGACTGGAGTCAAGTCCAACAGTCAGTGAAGCTCAGGTGAAGCGTAGGAGAGTCGTAGAGGTGAAGGATCGCTCACAGCCGAGGAGAAAACTCCACCGTGACACCCTGAACTTTCAGTAAGTAGCCTGTGGGTTTCTTTTACTGGCTTAATAATAATAATAATAATAATAATTTTTTTTCATACAATAGAACCTCTTTTTTTTTTTTTTTTTTTTACTTTTTATTAAGTTCATGATCATAAAAAAATAAATACATACAAAAGTCTCCTTCCTTTATTTTGGTTTCTTAATAAACCTGTTGTAATGATGATATCAAAACAGCACAAAAATTTTCCCCTAATAATAATAATAATAATGTTAAATGGTGCCTTTTTAATTTTTCATAATAAATACAATATTTATTAAAATTTTTATGAAAAACTACCGATCATTCGGGTAACATTTATAAAAAGACGTCAACAAAAATATTATGTAATATCAGAATATTATCCTCACCATATGTTACTACTATGATAAAGATCAGAGTGTGGGACTGCTGCTAGGAAATGCAGTTTTGTAATCCATGTTTGCATTCAGAATTCAGATCACAGAACACCCGGTCAACCCAAACGTTCACGTGATCATCCGACCAGTCGATCGAGTCGCAGCAGTATTGGATAAAAATCGTGCAGATACAAGTATAGATCTCGAGTCAGTGTTCACGTCTGACATTAGAGTATGAGAAGATGCAATCGCAGTAATGTTATGCGTGGCATGGAAACTTTTATACGCAGCTTTTCACACAGAATGTGTGCGGTTCTACGTGCAGAAACGCCTCGTTGATGAAAAAGGCTAGATAAGAACGAAGAATGAGCAGACTAGTTCGACTGAGTTAAACAGAAAGCCTGGAGTGGGTCAGACAGCCACTCTGTACGACTGTGACGAGCTGAAAAGCATCTCAGTACGAAACAGTATGAAATAAACAACGAAAAGAGTTACAAATAAACTACGGACGCAATGAGTATTTTCTTCAGCGTGACACAAAATAGTGATGTTTATTAAATTCGTATACATTCATTATTTTTATGTATGAGGGGCGTTCGAGTCAAACCGGGACTTGTACATCCTGTACATTACGGGATCTCAGTTTGGAGTTAGCGCGACATCCCCCGTACAGTCCTGACCTCACTCCAAGCCATTTCCACATGTTTGGGTCATTAAAGGAGTTCCTGGGAGGCCAGCGTTTCAGACTCGAAGCAGGCAGTCTGATTATGGCTCTGGCGTACTGAGAAAACTTTCTACCTTGGTGGTGTCCAAGCACCAGTGAAACATTAGGATAAGTGCATTGGTATAGCAGGAGATTATATAAAGAAATAAAGGGAGTTTTTCTGATATTCTGTGCAATCAAAATTCCCGGTTTGACTTGAACACCCCTTGTACAGCAATGCCGTTCAGGTTAGCACAAATCTAATCAGTAGCTATAAGTTTAGCTTACATTTTAGCTAGATTTTAGCCTTCAGACGAGAAACACATCTTAGATAATTGACTACATTTGGACTAAGAAGAATATTGTTTGCATGTCTTTTTCTATTATTAATATCATTTGTTCCTGATTACTGAAGTTGCTAATCAGAAATTTTTAACTGCCTTTTATCTCTATTAGCACTGGTAATCTGTTTCTTGCTCAAACATGGGAAGTGAACCGATTACTGTTGAGTATTTTCCAGCCAAAGAATCTGTATGTACCCTGCTTTCCATTTATTTCATTGTCACTTTTTTGTATTATTATTATTATTATTATTAATGTGTAAGAATGAAAAAAAAATTTTTCATGAAGCAGTTATGTTCATTCGTTCCAGATGTGGTGGGGAACTCTTGGGACCATACGTCCGTATATGCCCTTCGATCCACATCTGGATGCACGTCAGATCTCCGACGCCCTAGATAAGAAAAGTACGATCCTACATCATCCACTTAATGAATTCACAATAATAGACACAATACACAGAATACTGGACTGAAATACAGTACTGTATAAATAAGTGATTATAGTGTGTATGTCGACGTGTGTGTTGTGTGTTAGATGCTGACGTGATGACCCTGATCAAGATCCTTACTAACAGGACCAACGCACAAAGACAGAGCATCGCTTTGGCCTACCAAGAAAAAACAAAAAAGGTAGTAAGGGTTTAACACCCAGCACTGTGGAATACTCGAATCTGATTGGTCAGACTGATTCCTCGCGGACACGACAAACTTCGTTTCTTTTTATTTTGTTAATTTCACAAAAAAGAGAAGTGAATTGTATTTCGGAAACTTTTAACTTTTTTATTGTTTTCCAGCGAGGCAGCAAATTTATATGTACTGTACGAGAGGCGTTCAAGTCAAACTGGGACTTTTGATATTTCACAGTGATAGAACACCGTTATGAGAACTTTATTTCTCTATATGATCCCCTGCTACACTAATGCACTTATCCCAGCGTTCCACTAGTGCCTGGATACCATCAAGTTTTCTCAATACACATTTCACAAGAAAGTCCCGCTTTGAGTTGAACGCCCTTCTTCTTCTTCTGGTGCACCTCCATTTTAAGACCAATCCAGAAAGAACAATCCAACCACTCCCTTTAAGATCGAAGCAGACTTTATCAACTTCTCCATTCCCTCCATTTTTCTATTTTTACTGTACAGTACATCCTGATCAAGATATTCTATTACAATGAATTCTGTTACCTTTTTCCTTGTTTTGTTTCCTCCTTCAGGATCTGAATGCTGCTCTGAAGAAAGGCCTGTCAGGTGCTGTGCAGGAACTTCTACTGGCTCTCATGATGACTCCAGCTTGCTTTGACTCTCACCGCCTTCGACAGTCTATGGAGGTGAGCTTTTGTCCATCCTCTAAGACTGTGGTTCTCAACCCGGGTCCTAAGAATTAATGATCTAAGTACATTGGGACGTGCTGTTATAAAAGATCAATGATGCAATGATGTTAATCAGGTTAACAAAGAGAAGATTCATTCATGAGAAATAATCCTTGCAGGGTGTCGGCACGGACGAGGAAGCTCTTTTGGAGGTCTTGTGCACGAGATCGGCAGCTCAGCTCCGAGATATCACCATAGCGTACCGTGAAAGTAAGAAACATTGATGGAGTCCTGGAATGATGTATATTGTAAGAATAAAACACTTGCGAGCATGTCCTGTTGTAGGAAACGAATTACTCAAGAGGAGTAACCGAACAGTTTGACAGCAAAATGAGATAAGTTGAGGATAAGCTGAAAAACAGGTTTTTCAAACAAAGCAAAAAGCATAGATAAGTGATAGATAAAATTCCATGCGGATCTCAAGTCACAATTATTTTAGACAAGAACAAATAGTGAATTATTATGTTAAATTGTTTTGGAGATATAAGTGTGAATTTGGTCTGTTTTTTTTTTCAAAAAGCTATAACTCCATCCCCCACAGTTTCGCCACTATTGGTATCCTGTAGTTGTGTTTGTGGTAATTTAAAAACGCAGTTTACTGTCAATATGTTGGTTGACTTCCTTTTACTTCAGTCTCAGTTCATAGCTTCTTATCATAGTGCAGGTATGCTCTGTCCGTTTGTGCACTAAGCCACTGGGTCTCCGTCAGTCAGCCCCTATCGTATCATGGATGTTGAGCGATGCATACCTGGTTATGCCTGGAGTGACCACAACAGCAGTAAAACAGCGTAAACTTCCTTTTTTTCTCTCTCGGTTTTTAACATTCTCTGTAAATCAATTGACCCATTTAATTCACTCACGGCATCTGCTGTGTCTCACAGCTTGTAGTTCCTTCTCAGTGATCGTGTGACAGAAAGAAGTAAAGCGATTAGCCGGTCATGACGTGTCATGGTTTGCTTAAAACATAGAACGTTAAAGCTTCTAAAAATAAGATTATATATGGGTTTTCAAGTTAAAGGTTCTGTTATAGACGATCTTGCTTTTCAGAGAACAATCATTTGCCAAAATTACTAAAAGTAAAAACTGGCTTTTATCGTGTTTTGTTGTGAAACTGTTCAACATTTACCACCTTGAGGTTGATTATTTTTCTAGAACAGCACATCCTGAAATGTTTGATTCAATTCCAATTAAATTTGAACAAATACTACTTGTTATTGATATTCAAATTTTTATTGTATGTACTAGTGTTGTGGATCTAGTTACCTTGAAACACATTAGCTCCTGTTATCATTTACGTTACAGCAGCTAGAAACAGCTTGTCATCCTTTATTAAGTAAAGACCTTCTGATAGTGGAAAACCTACTGACTTGTACAATCACTCACACTGGAGACTCCTTTTACTAATGCTAAATAAATGTCTCCTCACCATGTGGATGAACGTGCAGTTGTACTTTTCAATAACCTGTTTTTTATTAGACACGAATTAAGTCATATCCTTGATATTTAAATCTGTGTACAGTAAGTTGACACAGTGGAAATGATAATTGATTTGAATAATTGTGATAGATAAATGGATAATTGAATAGAAATTGATCATGTAAACCTTGGAGTCAGCGCTATTGTCAAAGTTGCTCTTATAGAAAGTTAATCAACAAATATCTTGCCGATCAGAATGGGGAATTCAACAGCATTGTGGTATAGTAGAAATGTCAGATATTTTATTTTTTCAATTTTTTGGCCAACAGTGTACAACCGTTATCTGGAGGATGACCTGATCAGTGAGACCAGTAAAGAATTCACCAAATTGGTGTTGGCCATATTGAAGGTACAGTCTGAATAAAACTAATTACTAATTAAAGCTGGTTTTGAAGGAATGTTGACCCGATTTGTCTAATCTACAGAAGGAGGAACAGAACACGTCCGGCAAGATTGATTATGAGCTCATCGATCAAGACGTCACGGTGTGTCTCACTATGCTTCCTAGCGTGATCAAGAAATTCCCAGACCTTGTGTTTTTAATGCCATAGTCATAAGGTCGAGCAGTTGTGGATGTTCTGATCATGTCTTGGTGTGAACATGTCTAGGAACTCAGAGACGCTGTCACTGGAAAGAAAGTGAACCCTGGCCCCTGGATTCAGGTGCTCACGTCACGCAGTTCTGACCATCTCAAAAGAGGTACAACCTCCCAACCTCAGACTCAACCTCCAGTACTAAACTCTTACAATGTGTGACTTAACTCTGTTCTCCTAGTGCTGTCTAGACTCGAGGATCTGAAAAGCGAGCCAGTGGATAAAACCATCCAGAGCCACTTCTCAGGAGACCTTCGACTGGGTCTGCGGATTCTGGGTAAAGAAACAACCTGACTTTTTATTCTGATGTGTTAAAAAGTATATCAAATAAATGTATAAAAGGGTCAAAGACTAAAGAGAAATGATTGCCCTTAGTAATTTATAGTGGAATAGACTTTTTTAAAAAGGTGACATCTGAGAGGTATATACCATGAAAATACAAAAGCAACCATGGGAATTGTACTTTTATTATTATTAACAGTAGTAGCAAAAGCTCGAATTGCTCAAATATTGTTAAATCATGCTTTGCTAGCTTGCAACCTGGTAATCTTATATCTTAAACATAAACGTCAGGCTACAATTCAGTTTAAACATAAAATATAAATTTAGTAAGGTTTTCCATCTTAGGTCTTAGTTTGTAAAGGCTCACCGCTTAGAAAAGCTCAGCTTACAGAATGTTAGAAAGCAATCAAAAAAGTTAGCACTGTCGCCTTGCACCTCCAGGTCCTGGGTTCGATTCCTGTGTTCATGAAGGTGCATGTTCTCCCCATGCTTGGTGGGTTTCCTCCGGGTTCTCTGGTTTCCTCCTCCAATTAATATAATTGGCGTTTCCAAATTGCCCATAGTGTGTGAATATTGAGGAGGTATTCAAGGTCGTACAAAAGGGAATAAATACAATGGTCACCATTGTTCTCCATGATCCCTACAGAGGTTTGTAGATGGAGAGATGGAGACTCTTATAAACTACCTTAGTGACCTTTAGCTAAACAGTTATAGGTTTGGCTAATAAATTAAAGTTCATATATTATCAGCTTTTTTAAGTTAAAATAAGATTTTTTTTTTTCAACCACATTGTTTCAGTAAATGAACTGCCGCGGAAGTGCACTTTCCTAGCCAATCAGAAAGCAAGAACTGAATTTATATGGGAGAAATATCACTTAATAACACTCATTTTCACCCTCATGTTAAGGAACTTATAAATGATCTCACACCCAATTGAGGCTCTTTCAACCTGCATCTCTGTGGAATAAGTTTGGGGTAGTTGTGGCTCAGGAGGTTGAGATTCTAGGTTGCAGGTCAAAGGGTTGAGGGTTCGAGCTCTGGCACCGCTGCATTGCCGTTGTTGGTCCTTGGGCAAGCACCTTAATCCTGTGGCTATAGAGTATATCATGAGTAGACCCGGTCAGTGGAGATGCAGGTCATCCCAAGCCTGGAGAATTCGGTCAGTTATGGCAGGAAGGGCATCAAGCATAAAACCTGTACCAATACCTTGTGGATCGAAGGAAAGGGAATAAGCCTGAGAACAAAAATCAAGAAATCTGGATCAATAAACTATCTATCAATCTATCTATCTGAAGAAGGCTAGGCTAATGTTATGCAATTCAGATTCCCATGTCTCTGACATGATGTTGTGTTTCTGCAGCTCAAACGATCCAAAACAAGCCACTCTTCTTGGCTCAGCGCTTACACTCCTGCATGAAGGTAAGGAGGCTGATTTTTAAAAATCGTTACCATTTTATCAGTTGCAAAGTGACTACAGTGTGTGTGTGTGTGTGTGTGTGTGTGTGTTAGAAAAACGCCGTGGTTCGTGGCATCATGGTGGGTCAGAGTGAAGAGGACCTCCTGTGGGTGCGGGTCGAGTTCTTAAAACTGACCAATCTCTCCCTCTACTCCACCATCCAGGTCAGACCTCACACCCCAGACTTCTAAATATTACAGACACGCTACAGTATACACTGTGTGTTCATGATGCCTTTATGTCGTCTGACTTACAGAAGGAATTCAAAGGTGAGCTGCAGCTGGCTCTCCTGGCCCTGTGTCGATCTGAGGATTGATGGAGGAACGAGCGTGGAAGGAAGTGACGCACAGAACGCGGCGTATCGGTTTATATTGCAAATAAATCTGTACAGAATTCAGTTTTGATGCATCAGTACACGTTCGTTGCTCGGAGTTACACAGATATTTAACAGTCTTGGTTTAAACCATAACTAATAGCAAAAAGATTTGGTCAATTGTAACATCTTATTAAATTTATTATTATTCCTATAAAAAATGTGTGTCATTTTTGATATGATAACATCTTGTTTGGGGAGACATTTATTTTACAGTTATGGAAGGAGTCTCCGGTTTTCAACATAAAGCTGTACCTCGAAGAGAACAATTTGTGCTTTATGGATTTATATGATTTTATTTTTTTGTCTTATTAAATTCAAGAGAGACATCAATAAAATCTAATGAGGAAAGGACTCATATGTTTATAAGCTTCTACTTGTTTCCTGGATGTTCCACGATGTAAACATGCCACTATTAATGGTGCAAGGTGTCTCAGTGATTAACACTATCGCCTCGCACCTCAAGGGTTGGGGTTCAAATCTCATCTCTGTTCCGTGTATGTGGATTTTGCATGTTCCTTGGGTGTCCTTGGGGACAATCTCAAAACCCGTGGTTTCCGTATTGCCCACAGAGTGTAATTGAGCGTGTTGGCACCAATCATATCTTGTGAATTTCCGTGGTAGATCCTACAGGAATAAAACACTACACCATGTGTATTTTACTACAAAATCATTTCCGTAAGTGATTCTTACATATTATTAGTTTCTGGTTTATGAGAGTAAAACCTTCCTTTATTTCTCTACACTAATGCACTTATCACAGTGTTTCACTAGTGCTTGGATACCATCAAGGTGGAAAGTTTTCTCAGTACATCGGAGTCATGATACGCCTGCTTCATGTCTGAAACGCAGGCCTCTCAGGAACTCATTCATTTTTTTCATACCAAAACATGTGAAAATGTTTTGAAGCGAGGTCAGGAATGCGGCAGTAACTCCCAGCCGAGTTCCTGTGGTGTTGGTGAATGATTGTGTGTACAGTTCGCACAGACAGATGCGTCTCTTTCGCAAGTTGGTGACAAATTATCCATCGATTTTCAAGGATCTGTCGCTGGATGTTCAGGGGAACGACTGTAGTGGACTCAGGATCGTTATTCAGGATCGTTATATCATTATTCATTATAAAAATGTTTTCACCGTTTAAATGATTTACTGCAGCTAAGAGTCTCATCACTGGTCTGTGCTTCAACCATTTTTTACACCATTCACCAGACGTCTCATCACAAGTCCTGGTTTGACTTGAACTACCCTTGTATAATGACTGCTTTTTGATCTTTCCTTTAAAATGATCACTTTTTGCTTGCTCTCCTGGGAACACCTGTTAGCTTAATCTGCATGTCTTTGGACTGTGGGAGGAAACCCACCAAGCACGGGGAGAACATGCAAACTCCATACACACACACAGACCACGAGGCGGGAATCGAACCCAGACCCTGGAGGTACAAGGCAACATTGCTAACATCAAGTGCAACACATAACCTCTGAGGTAATCCTCACCCGATTCTGCTGGAGTGGATTTGATTCAAATCTTAAAATTAAACCCATACATACGCTATACATATATGGATTTGTTTTGAGGTCATTTCAAACACCAAGGCAGCTTAAAAGAAGTCAAGAAGAAGAGAATGTGCATAACCCTAACCCTTTCCTATCTGCTGATTCAGCATTTTCTTACAGGTTCACATTGTTTTCCCATGGTTCTCCTTTCCTTTTAGGAGAAGTGTCGGCTTCCTTCCTTGTGTCACCGCGCGCTAACAATGCTGTCACCGTTAATACAATGAGAAAATAAAGAGTGAGAATGAACTGCTAGTGTTTCTGCCTAGATCTCATTTGTACAGTATAGATGTGCGCTTAAGTTAAGACCCGCTGCTGTAATCATAAAGACTTGTCTTGTGCTCGTTCAGTGATTTTTACTCACATAATGTAATGGTTTAGAATCTTATCCCAGGATCTGCAGTCACTAAAAGGAGGACGGGTTCCCTGCTGTCTGGTTCCTGTTGACGATTCTTACTCAAATTAGTCATGGAAGTTTTTCCTTGTTGCGTACTTGCTTCCTCTGTCCTGCTCCATAAGGATCGAAATCTACAACCCGGATTTCCGTGAAGCTGCTTCGTGACAAGGGTTACCAACAACCATCTATTCACAGTCAATAAACTAGATTTACACTTAAAAATGATGAACATATGAAACATAATAACGTTGAGTCATGACTGCCTGAGGTGCATTTGCTACCTACCTGCTATCATTTTAGTCAAAGAAATCTAAGTATATTTGTAGCTAATGTACAAAGTAGTTTGGTTTTGACTGAGAATAACTGCACTAAACACGACATGGTGGCTTAGTGGTTCGGCTCCAGGGTCCGGGTTCAATTCCCGCCTCTGTGTGCATGTTCTCAATGTGCTTGGTGGGTTTCCTCCGGGTACTCCAGTTTCCTTCTACAGTCCAAATACATGTAGATTAGGCTAAATGGTGGTCCCAAATTGTGAATGCCTTGTGCCCTAAGTCTCCTGGCATAGGCTCCGGGCCCCCTGCGACCCTGTACACAAGATAAAGCGGTATCGATGATGAGTGAGTGAATGAGTGAGTTTACCATGATTTAACAGTAACTGTTTGGAAAATTTAATGCCACGTTAATTTTTATTTTTATTTTTACAGTGAACACCCTTTAAATTACACAGAATATGTATTAAATTAATCATGCAATAATCACAATTAGAACGTTCCACACATCAATACCAATAAATATATATATATACAGTATATATATGTGTGTGTGTGTGTGTGTGTGTTTCCAACAGTGCTCTTTAAATGATTTGTGAAGAACCAAAATTTATGTTTGCCTTCTTTTTGAGAATGATTGCTTCACATGTCAGTCCACTAGAGGGCGTTAGATATAAAGATATGTTGAATCCCTGTTACAACGCTCATGGGTTGCAAATTCGTTGCAAATCCGCCATCTAGTGGTCACAGACTATAAATACGTTTAATAAAAATAGGAAATTATGGTTAGTTTTAAATTAAATTATGTAAATTTTATTATATATATATATATATATCGAGATCGTTTCATTTTATTTTCTTTGAAATTTTCTACGAAAGACTTTTAGTATCTAAGCGTAGACGACTCTACGTCACTTCCGGTTTACAGGGCGGGGTAAAGCGGAAGTGGCTTTAATATGCGGAAGCTGAAAGTGGGTTACTAAGTGAGGGCGGAGAGAGAGAAGGAGGTTTGTGCGCGAGAGCCAGAAAGGGAAAGAAGAAACACCCTACATCTTTTGCCTTTAGCCTCTTTCTTCGTCGGCTGCTGTTTTAGTATTATTATTATTATTTTATATATATACATATAGGTAGATATATAGATTTTTGGACAGCTTTGGTGGGATTTCTTTCGGAAAGAAGAAGGATATTTTACGCGATTGAGAAATCACTTCATCCGCGGACGCTCGCGCGGACTCACACCAGGCTAGGCTAGGCTAGGCGTTATCTAAGCTAGATTTTCGACTCGCGTAGGGTTTATTTTCCGAAGAACAAAATCGCTTATTGTGGATTGTTCGCGAAATCATTGTAAGTGTGATAGGTATACTTGAAGTAAAAAAGTTAATAAATAAATAAAGTCGAGTGTTTATTGGATTGTGACGTAAGTCGATACCAGGTCGCTCGCGCGCACAGATTTTTTTTTACTCTGATTTGGGTTTCAGCGGCAGATCGACCCAAAGCTCGGATTTACCGCCCAATTACACGTTAAATAGAGGAGAAAGAACAAAAAAAAAGCTTTCAGGTATAAAATGGCCGGAGTGAACAGCGTGGAAGCGGTGAAGCGTAAGATTAAAGTTCTGCAGCAACAGGCGGATGAAGCCGAGGAGAGAGCCGAGGTCCTGCAGAGACAGGTCGAGGAGGAGAAACGCGGCAGAGAGCAGGTAACAAAAAACCAAACCCCCCTACACCACCACCCCTCTGTATAAGGAGCATCATCAGTTTGGCAGTTGAGACAGGAAACAACTGATGAGTTCACAGTTAAGAGTTTCTTGCTGTCTTGTCAGGAAGTTGTAGTAGACATCTCTCAGGAGATTATAGATCAACTGTTCAACCTGACGCTGAAGCAGTTTCTAGAAGTTTCTAGCAGCTCTGAAGTTTAGTCCGTCACTCAACCTGCAGGTTTATTTCTAAATAAAAAGGGGACACTAAAGTAATCTGAAGTAAATTCAAGACAAGATCAGGGAAGGCTGGTCTGGATTTGGAAAATTGGCTTTAAGAGGCTGAGGAGATGGATGAGGGAGAATGAGACTGGAAGTCGGTGGTAATGTAACCAACCTACCAACCCCTGTTCAGCAACAACAGAAAAGGAGGAGGTCTGAGGTTAGAGCAAACTGAAAGCATGCCTGCATTTGGGTAATACTTCAGAAAAAAAAAATGGGGGTTTGAACCATGAATCTCTGGAGCCTTAGTGATCGCTTGGCATTGTTTCTTCCTGACATTGATTAGTGTGATAAGGAAATGTTTATAGATGGAGTCTCAAGTGCCAGCGCATAACAAGAAATAATGATGAGTTTATTTTCATTTAACCTAAGCTGTATTTTCGTCCACTATACTTGTGTAGGGTTTGAGGAATCCCAGAGCCTATGCCAAGACACTTGGGGCATAATGCGGGCGACACCCTGGGTGGGGTGCAAATCAGTGCAGGGCAGAATCTCACACACATACACCCAGTGATTATGTTGTAGGCAATTTGGAAACCCACCAGACACAAGGAGAATGCAGACCATAGGCCAGATTTGAAACCCCTGCCCCAGAGGTGTGATGTAACAGTGCTAAGCACTACATCACAGTCCTTCCAAAGACACAGTTTTAACAGAGAAAAGTCTGATTTAAATGCTCAGGTTGTATTTTTTTTTTTTTATATATATTTTAAAGATGATTATTAACTAGATCTTGGAAGGTAAATGAATGAGTAGAATATAATCCATTAATAATTAATGAGCCATAATACTTGTTGAATTGCGCTACTGGAAGTTGAATCCACACTTTAGTATGTGGTCTTAAGACAGTCTGTGTTAATCGTAACTGTTTTTAGCTGGGTTACATCACACTACTGCATCATTGATTATTTTCCTATAACAGCACCCCTTAAGTGTTTTAATCCTTGCTTAATGTCTGCTCAAGGCTTGATGCTATGTAGTGCCTGTGCCTCATTGTGGAAAATCTCATGCTGTACTTGATTACAATGGTGTCTCACATTTGCAGCTCTAAATAGGAGGTTTGTGTGTTTTGATGAAAATAACAAAAAATAGTTATATTAAAGAAATAAAAGGTATAGAGCAAGGTGTGTGTGCCTTACTAGGCCTTAATCTTTAGGGAAACGTCCTTATTAGTTATCAGCATGATTTTAAATAAACTGAGTGTTAAAATAGTAAGAAAAATAGTACACCATGATGGTTAATAATGTGCAGTGTTATTCACCAGGGATACCTTGGGGGCTAAACAAGCAGTGGTTGGACTGGTTGATTTAGTTCCTTAAAGAAGAAGGGGGAGGCGGGGGGGGGGGGGGAGTCGT
>JAQMYL010000018.1:4534687-4548357 GCA_030014365.1 Clarias pachynema | reverse complement strand
ATGACGGTAGTGACAGTAATGATGGTAGTGACAGTAATGATGGTAGTGATGGCAGTGACAGTAACGATGGTAGTGACAGTAACGATGGTAATGACAGTAATGACGGTAGTGACAGTAATGATGGTAGTGATGGCAGTGACATTAACGATGGTATTGACAGTAATGATGGTAATGACAGTAATGACGGTAGTGACAGTAATGATGGTAGTGACAGTAATGATGGTAGTGATGGCAGTGACAGTAACGATGGTAGTGACGGTAATGATGGTAGTGATGGCAGTGACAGTAACGATGGTAGTGACAGTAATGACGGTAGTGATAGTAACGGCAGTGACAGTAATGACAGTAGTGATCACAGTGAAAGTAATGTCAGCAGTGACAGTAATGATAGTTATAATGACAGTAGTGACAACAATGATGATAGTGATAATGACAGTAGTGATAATAATGATGGTTGAGACTCCATGATGGTAGTGATGGTAGAGACAGTAGGCAACCCTGCAGCGAGCCTCTACTGCATCACAACGACGCAGCTTTATCATATGTGGAAGTGTCACAAGTGATCTTTTTCTTTCTTTATCCCTCTCTCCCACTCTTTCTTTCTTTTTCTCTTTCTCCTTCTTTTTTTCTTTCTTTTCTTTTTCCCCACTTATTAACTTGAGTATAGAGAATAAAGGCGAGGTTGCTAAGAGGTGTCACACATTTTGATTATATTTGTTTCAATCCCATGGCAGATGATTTTAAGCCGGCGTCCATCGACACGTCGTGTGAAGGAGAGCTTCAGGTGGGGAAAGGAGACGAGGTCACCATTACTCTCCCACACATCCCAGTGAGCACTCCTCTCTCCTTCACACTCACACGACTTGACTTAAACTTATCTGCCTACGTTTTCACTTTCATTAACCGTTGTTGATGTCACAAGGGTTCGACTCCTCCCATGACGGTGTTTAAAGGCAACAAGCGGCCGTATCAGAAGGACTGCGTCCTGATAATCAACCACGACACGGGCGAGTTCATGCTGGAGAAGCTGAGCAGCAGCATTCAGGTCAAGAAGACCAGGTGAGAGCGCGTACCTCAGTGCAGTTTTACTTTACATACTGTACATGATGTGTGTGTTATTTATCATCACTCATAAACGACAGTGTTGGCAAGCTGCCACTGATATTCGGCTGACCTTTGACCCCTGTGTTGTTGTGTCAGAGCTGAAGGCAGCAGTAAGATCCAGGCTCGGATCGAGCAGCAATCAGTGAGAGCCAGTCAGGCCGCTTCTCAGTTCCGAACTCCCACTAAACCCAGCGCCGGGGTCAAGACGTCCCCCAGTAAGGACAACCCGTCCCCCGAACCCCAGCTGGACGACATCAAGAGAGGTGAGGCTGCAGTTAGATTCACCTGCACAAATATACATACGTTTCATACAACGGGGCCACATCACACTGAGTAAACCCATCTCACTCTGTCTCTGTGTCTCACTTTCTCACCACCTCTCTGTCTGTCCCTGTTTCTCTGTCTGTCATCTCTCATTCTTCCTTTCTGTCTCACACTTTGTCTTTTTGTCTTCTGTCTGTATTGCTGCACTTCTTAAATGTTCTTTCTTTTTTTCTTTTTTTGTCTCATTTTTCTTGTCTCTTTGTTGCTCTCTACCATCTCCTCATCTTTCTGTCTCTTCCTGTTTCTTTCTATGTCTTTCTTTTCCCATTCTCTCTCTCTCTCTTTGTGTATGAATGCCCTAAAATTTTCTTTCTTCCTTTCTTTCCTTCTTTCTCTTTCTGGATGCTCTTTTTAAAAATCTTTCTTTGTTGTTCTCTCTCTCTTTCAGAGCTGCGGGCAGAGGTGGAGATCATTGAGCAGATGAGCAGCAGTGGCAGCAGCAGCTCCTCAGACTCGGGTAGTTGTTCCGGCAGCGGAGACGATGACAGCTCGAGCAGCGACGGAGAGCAGGAGAGCGCCAACCTCCATCTGTCGCCCAGCCGAGAGGCTCTGAGCAACGGCACGGAGAAACCCCAGGGCAACAACCAGCTAATGAACACGCTGAGTAAGTCACGCACACTAGCACAAACAAAAAATGTCTAAAAATATCTAACACTCACTTTAATCTTATTTTTAGACATGGAAGTGTGTCTCCAGTGTGTGTGTGTGGGGGGGGGTGTGTGTGTGTACACAATGGAGAAAACATTCCTTTTGCTTAAACAAGCTAATTAGATTTTCCTCATATTGTGACCTCATATTATTTTTTTGTTTGTACACACGTTTTTTTTTTCATTATTTTTTCCTTTGAACAATAGAGAATATGATAATAATAAATATAAAACAACAATAAATAAATAAATAAATGAATGAATAAATAAAAAAATATATAGAGTATGCACAAAACATAAAAAATAAATGTACACATGTATATCAGGGCTACAGTATGAGTTCCAGTACTGATATTATTTGGCCTGGAGTACTTTAGTCTTTCTTTCTTTCTTTCTTTCTTTCTTTCTTTCTTTTTTGTCTCATTTTTCCTTTCTTGTCTCTTTGTTGCTCTCTCCCATCTCCTCATTTTTCTGTCTCTGTCTGTTTCTTTCTATGTCTTTCTTTTCCCATTCTCTCTCTCTTTGAATGCTCTAAATTTTAGTTTCTTCCTTATGTGTATGTAGTAATGCACATGGGGATTTTGTCAGTGTGATTTGGCAACCCTGGCCAAAGTGAGTGCCTGTGATGGAGAAAATATAATTAGTTGTTGAGTTTTTTGCTCAGGAATGGGCCCAAATATAACACCGTCCAGTGGCAGTCCCGATTTTATTTTGCATCAGTGGTTAACCGTTGCAGTTCACCTCTGTGCTGAAACATAGGGAGAGATCTGTACTGTACTGAGGGAACTGTACTATCAACTGCCTGTTACACCAGTGGCGGGGTGTACACGCCACTACTACTTCCTGCTGGTTTAAGAAGGATATGCTGATCCAGCACAGCATGGCAGGTGAAGTTCAACAAAGATTACATCGAAGAAAGCAGTCACTTTAGTTTCTTGAGGAAAAATGGGCGAGCTGATGTTAGCCAGAAATCATAAAAATAAAAAAAAACCCTGAAAGAATTCATGCTCTAAACCCTGTCTCGGTGTTCTCTCTCTCTTCAGGAAACGATCTGCAGCTGAGTGAATCAGGCAGCGACAGCGACGACGATTAAAGTCCACCCCTCGTCCCCCGTTCAGCACTGCTCTCTTTGTGATTTTCCCTTGACATCGTGACAAGCTGTTCCTCCTATGTTACGTTTTAACATAAGCTGCCTGTGCTTTTACAGTTTTGTCTTTGCTATGAGATGTATACATAATGTATATTTAACTTCATCAGAGCAGAAAGTCTAGTTTGTATTTTTTATTAGATTATTTTTATTTTTGTTAAAGTGTATTCTAAGGATTTTTACCGGATTTATGAGCAAGCATTCATCTGATCTCTATTAGGATCGGGAATCACCAGGGATCTACCGAGACGATATTATCACAAGCCGATTTTATGGGAACTTTATTTTCAGAGTTTTTTGTTGTTTTACAATTTTAAGCAAACATAGCAACTTATATAACACAAGAAGCTGTGCTGCCTGCATATGTTTGAATAGTTTAGATGGCATCACCTGGAGGATTATACAGGGACTGCAACGTTTTGCCATGTTTAATATAGAGTTTGGCTTGGTTTTGGTAACGTATTGTCTGCCACCAAAAAGGGGTGGAGCTTCAAGTTGCCATATAATTACTAGCATGTCACTTCATTTCTTCAGCTCAGTGTAGTGCTTAGCATTAAATAAATATACTGGAATCTCAGCATGCAAAGGCACTCCCATTCGAAGAAATTTTACTTAGCATTGCAGTTTATTTATTTAAAAAAAAATTTTTTTTAGTAATACTGGTAATATTTTTTGGGTGGCAGAAACAGATTAGATTATTTCTTAAGGAAAAATTCCTATCGCAATACAAATTTTCGCCTCAAGTACTTGCCTTCAGAACGCATTAAATTCGTATGCTGAGGTTCCGCCGTAATCCATTTAGTACGTTATGTATTTGGTCTTGATGTCGTACTATCACGATCAGTGACGATCGACGATGTCAGACTAAGCCCTGTGTCTGTGAATGCAGGAACAACAGCGAATTCAGGATCCTGTACAGCTTTTGTAACTCGATTACTGTTATCAGCTGGATTATTCTCCACAAGGGGGCAGTATCCATAGGCTACATGTCCACTGTACGCAAATACTTCACAAGGAGGAGCAAATAAACTGGAGTAAGTAAAATATATAAAAATGCACTATGGATTGTGGTATAACGGAGAACTTTGAACATTTTTGTTGTGCAAATTATAGCGTAATAGCAATAAATATCTGTACGCAACTGCGTACATTCACATTGTACGACTTACAGAACATCTGTAACTTTCCATTAAGATTAAATTCAGAATGTTTTTTGACATAAGTTACCTCAAATAATAAGTAAATTTATTCGAAACAGAGTGTTTTCAGGTTCCTTGACGTCCTCAAATAATAAATAAATGTATTCGAAACAGTGTTTTCAGGTTTCTTGACGTCCTGCGTTGTAAACAGACACGCCCTTAAAGCAGCGTTGACGTTCATGTCGTGTACAGCGGACATCTAGTCTTGGGTTTCCTTAGATTGCATATAAACGCAAGTTGTGCGAGTGAAATTTGAATGTTTTTTCTGTTTGCTTTGCTGTCGTTTTTCTGACATTGCCATGCTGTGAACTTACCGTCTGTCACGATGCGGCTTGACTGTTTATCCACATTTTATCTGAAGTTTATCTAAAGCTCCTTAGATCCATGACTGTGGCTTCCTCTGTATAAATAAAGAAGGTAACATTGTTCGAATGAAACGGTGAAACTGTATAAAGGATTTTAGCCTTAATTGTAGCTAAGTGTAAAGATTTTAGCTTAAAAGCTGAGGAGAAACATGGACTCAAAAAGAGTCAAGATCAGTATTTTTGGAATATAAATGCTTTTTTGCTCTTCAAGTTATCTTCAACTGGAAATTTTCCTTTTTCCGTGCCTGTGTAATAAAGAGCTGTTTTCTGCAAGATGTAATGTCCTGAATCTGTCTTTAATGTTCAGCTAGTAATGCTTGTGTGGAGTGAGATTTAGAACATGCACATTAAAGAAATATTCAAATTAAATTGTATTCTCACTCACTCACTCTCACTCATTGTCTATACCACTTTATCCTGTATACAGGGTTGCAGGGGGGCCTGGAGCCTATCCCAGGATGCGTAGGGCATGAATGGGGTGCCAATCCTTTGCAGGGCGCACACACACACACACACACACACATTTACACTCTACGGGTAATTTGGGAACGCCAATTAGCCTAAACCACCCATCTTTGGTCTGTAGGAGGAATCTAGAGTACCCGGAGGAAACCCACCGAGCAAGGGGAGAACATGCAAACTCCGCTAACGCTAACCACTACGCCACTGTTGGATTTCTAATGAATCATTAAAGGAGTAAACTGAAATAAAATGCGAAAACTATGATATGATTCTTTTTTCATAATACAATTTAAAATACTTTTATTTTGAAATTAAAATAAATCCTAATCAACCAGGTAAGGCTTGAAAGGCTCGCGCTTGCTTTTACGACATCCGGGTATTAATGCATGTTATACCATACGGGAAATATAATATTGCGTTTGTACTGCGTATTACATTTTTATTACATTTTTAACTAATATGACCCTTTCCCCCCCTTTTAAACACAAAATGAACCACAATACACATTTACCGACGTATGGAGTAAGCTTTTATTTTGACAACCTGAAAACAGTTGTAGCTCTTCCGTTATCCGCTTAAGGTTAGTGACAATACCATGGCAACCGCGACGTGAGCGCACGCGATAAGATGATGCTGGCGCTCGTGAAGCAGCGGTAACGCTTCCAGGACTTCACCTGTGAAAGGTACAACAGCAACACACCGGTCCGTATTATTCATTTCATTCTCAGTAATTAAAAAAAATACATATATTTCACATTAAAAACGGCGATGGAACTGTCGGTGTGTAGCAGCGCTACAGGATAAGTGGGCAGAATAACAAACCGCTACTTAGTGGACATCCGGTGCACTACCTAGGATAGAGTGAAAGCCGTGTGTGTAGTGCGCTATCTAGTGAGCGTCGAGTGATTTGGGACACACACACACAGACGCCAAGCTAACTGTAACTAGCCTGTCTGAGTAGTTAAGAGCATTAACGTAAAGCCGCCTGAATCCTAATGAAACCCGTGATCACGTGATGCACTCGCAGGAATACTGAGTTCCCTGTGTGGGTTCCTGTGGGTGTGCTAAACCAGGAAAATACTTACATAATTATCTTTAAATCAGTCTTGCAGTTTACTAAGTAAAAAATAGTGGAGACAATGCACTGAGTGACACTGGAGACTCCTTCCTTAGATGGTAAAGAAACATCTCCAGCATGTTGTAAATTCACTAGTTCTAGTTTTATCCACTGTTAATAGTGACAGGAATCACCAGTCACCGCCTGGTAGGATGATTTCACGATGCATTGGTGCTATAAGATTCAATAAGTATTATGATTTTACAAATATCTCGATTCGATCTTACATTTTTCCTGGATTTTGTTACAATTTTAAACCTTTAAAAAAGTTTAGTTCCTTATAACATGAGTTTTCTCACTTAAAAACCCAGCGTGGCGTTTAAACAATACAAACTTCAAATTGTTGATGTGTCGTTCTTGAACTATTCGTTCATTTTGAAACGAATCTTAAGTGTGACTCGGGAAGAACGAGTCGTCTCGGGGAATGATTCGTTCAGTCGCCCATGTGAAGTATATTAGGTTCTGTACAGGAATTAATTCATCTGTTTTACGTCTTCTGGTTTTCTCGAGTCGTTCGTTCATCACCTGACAGCCCCATATGTTTAACCTGTGATGAACGAGCTACTCAAACCCAGGTATGGTCAGAGAACAGGTGAGGTGTGCTAATTGTAGACTAAAGACCCAGGTAAATAATAAATTCATCTTTTTATTTTTTTCTCATAGCATTACTGTGTATTTTTGTCTTGTTTGTCGTGTGCGCAACGTTTGCGTAAGTAGTAGATGTTAGGGAAGTAACACATAACATTTAAAAGCTAAAATGAACGAAATTAACGAATAAAGATTAGTTCATTTTGCTGAACGAGACTCAACAATCTGAGTCGGTAAAATTCCATCACTATTTTAAATACAAGAGTTTTAGATTTAACTTAAAATGAAATTAAGCAAAAAAGCTACATTGTAACTGAGCAGCGCATATCTCTGTCTTTACCATATGGGATGATAAATGTGTACCGCCTGTAGGATTATAAAGAAACGGTGACGTTTTACCTCATCAAATGCCTCCAAAGTCTCAAAACTCAACTTGACTGTGAGCTCGCGGGTTGAGAGGCTTTATACGTGGGCACGCAGGGCTCCTAATGCATCGACTGATTAGCGCTGGCGGTGTTTTGAGACTGGTGTAAGCGTGTGTAATGGGTGGATTGAGAATAATTTGCTCCCAGAGTTTGGAGAAAAAGGGCAGATCGGAGGCTTTTAAATCAGAGATTTTTTGATAATGTAATGCCATAGGAATGCTTTTCTGTTGCACCACTCGGAAGCTTCGGTACAGAATCCATTATAAACGTAAAAATAGGAGTCAGTCAAAATTTTGGAGTCAGTGTGGGCGATACGTGAATCGTCACATGAAAGAATAGTGCTGGAAATTTTGTATATAATTGTAAATATTGATATCTGCTCCACTGCAGTGTCTATTTTTTTGGACAATACAAGTGAGCTACTTCTGCAATTTGTTCACATCTACGAATGTTTGTAGAACCGCGGTCCGTTCGTATTTGCGGAAATTCGTAAGTCAAATGTTCCTAAGTCGGGGACTACCTGTATTGTTGATCTGTTCAGCACTATTATGACTAGTCCAATTATTATTCCTTCCTTTGCACGTGATTGATGCCTTCACGTAGCTGAATGTTGCGAATGATAATTTCCACCAGATTACACAAATATTATGTCTCCTCACATGGAGAGAAAAACTTGTTGGTGAAGTGACCAGTCTTTTTGTTTTCCCACAGAGAAACGAGATGTCCCTGTTTAAGGCTCGGGAGTGGTGGTCGGCTGTGCTGGGCGGGGGGGAGGAGTTTGATCAGGGCTGCCTTTGCGTCGGAGATGTGGACAACAGCGGAAGTGGTTACGGTTAGTGGTGATAAGTTAAGACGAACCTTTTAAAATGTTTAGATTTTGTATCTAAGTGAAATGAAAATGTTCTCAAAAGTTTTTTTTTTCATCTGGAAAAGTGTTTACAACTCGTATTTAGTTAATTTCATTTGCGAGATCAAGAAGTCAACCAATCTCAGAATGATTACGAGTAACACTCCTAATCTAACAGGAACTGTATGTGTATAAACCTCTACTCTCCACAGATAAGGTAGTAGTGGGCAGCTACATGGGCATGCTGCGGATCTTTGCCCCCCACGCCCCCAGGCCGGCCGAGCAGAGCGGAGTGGATGCCCAGCTCCTCGAGGTCCAACTGCGAGACCCCATCATACAGGTGGAAGTGGGAAAGTTCGTCTCGTAAGTCATCGTCGAGACACATAAGAGATGAGAAATCTGCCTTTGTTTTAATGAAATGCGTGAAGAGTTTAATTCGTGCCCACAGTTACCTGGTTTATGACACGGGAGTGAAAATGTGAACACGAGATCTGAGACTGAAGACGTTTCTCAAAATGATGCCTCAGCAGGCCATGTACTTTTTGCAAAATTGATGATGAGTTTCTGTATGTTACAATACAGATGTGATGATATTCTTTAATATCAGGTGTTATCTGTTCACCACAAGTGATAGATCGCTTAATCAAAGACTTTTTGTATACCTTTTTAAACTGATTAAATTGCCCTAATTATTAGATGCAGTATAAACCTACACCACATTAAGAAGCGTTCGAGTCAAACTGGGACTTTGTGATGACGTTTCTTCTGAATAAGGGCATGGAAGCAATTTACAGACAACTTCAAACATAGTGGGGTGATGAGATCTTAGCCACAGTAAAACATTTGAACCGTGCAAAGTTTTTAAAGAAGGCCGTTTTTATCACCACAGCCTCATGTACTGCCCTGATCTCGCTCCAAGCCATTTCCACATGTTTGAGCCATTAAAGGTGTTCCCGGGAGGCCAGCGTTTCAGCTGTGAAGCAGGCAGTCCGATCATGGTTCGGGTGTTCTGAGAAAACTTTCTACCTTCATGGTATCCAAGCACTAATGAAACACTGGGATAAGTGCATTAGTGTAGTGCGGGATTATATCGAGATTTTAAGCTTTTTTTGGTGATAAAATAATATCGATTTCAGCTTTTTAGTAGAATAATAATAAGAATTGTAGTTGTTACTGTGCAGCTGCACCACATACCCCAGTTTTGTTTAGTGCATTAGTATGACATGTAGTTATATTTCTGTCTATGTACAGTATCTCAGTAAACTATTTTGTGCATCTCAGAGATGTGTAGTTATTTTTGTTGTTCAGGACATTCTGTTGAAACGTGGTCTGCTTTTATCTCTTCCTGTTGGTTTAACACACAGGAGTTAAAGTGTAGTGAAAGTATCTGTATCCTTCCTTTTTTTGTTTCCCAAACAATGTCTCTGGGTTGAAAGACATGACCGTTTTGCGGGCGAAAACTCAAATCCAGAACACTGTTGAGGTTTCAGAATCAGTTCTCTTGCGTTTCTCCCGTGGGTGTGTGGACCATTCCCGGTGCTCATACAGCTGGGACGTCTTAATTCTCTGGTTGCTCACATGTGATGAAAGGACAACACTGGAATGTCATGTTTGTAGGGTGAGGATGTCTCCTGATTGTGAATGACCGAATGTGTGTCGTGTTCTCTGTGTGTGTGTGTGTGTGTGTGTGTGTGTCCAGGTGCTCAGAGCTGCTTCACTTGGCAGTGTTGCATCCCAGAAAACTGTCCATCTACGCTGTCTCAGGTTAGTGTCCCATCATGTGAAGAGGTAGGGTTCCCATACCCCCCCCCGCCCCCCCCAACGCCGTGATTAGAAATCAGACAGGAAATCGACTATGAATGGAAAACATTATCTAATTGTCTCTGGAAATGATGAGAGATGCACTGAAACGCTAGGGGGCGTGGCTAATAATAGACAGGGTGGTACACCTTTTCAATAGCAGCACATCCTGAAGCATTTTATTTCTCTTACACGACACTTGCATTTGCCTTGAATTAGTAATTTTATTTATTGAAGAACAGCTTATCTGCTCATTGTTACATTTAACGTTAATTCCTGTTATGACTTGCGTTACAGGCACTATAAAAAGTTTTTGCATTAATAATGAGGAACAAATGCAGCCTTAAAACAGCATTTAAGTGAAAACTTTATGCATCATGTCAGTGAATATCGCTTTGTTAAAAAAAAAAAAAAAAAATTTTTTTAAATTGGTTCAATATTAGTCTTAGATTATGAAGTGGTCTTCCCGTGAAGACACTGTGTGAACTTAAAGAAGTCCTGGCAAACACCAAAGCACTCCGTGCTTAATGTGGTTAAAATGTAGTTATATTATGTCATTAATATCATGTTCTTGCTCTCTGCTGGTTTTAGGCACTGCTGGAAACGTGGAACACGGAGATCAATACCAGCTCCGACTGGTTTACGAGCACAACCTGCAGAGGACGGCCTGCAACATGACCTACGGCCCCTTCGGAGGGGTCACCGGTAAGCATGACCCCGTTCGTGTGTTCAGCATTCCATGTGAAAAGTACACAGTTTTTGCACTTTAGCTAAATCTATTTGATTAAATTAAATTGCTTCCTTATTTACCTGTTCATTATTTGCTATAAAGTCTGTTTATGTGGTGCACTGTGTGTATAGTGCAGCAGTAAGACTTTTTTCATTTAGCACTCCAGAGACACATCTGCTAGAACGTACCAACATAAAAGATTTCCTATCATATAAATGTATATTCTATTACTATCAGTATTAAAGTAAATCCATCCATTGTTGGGTCTATTGATTACTCTGTGTAGAGTTGAGGGGAGGTTTGAACCCGTCCCAGGAAACTTCCAACAAGGAATCTGTCTTTGCGCCAACTAATACACACACACACACACACACACATTCTCACACACCTACCCACGGCAAATGTGGAAATGGAGGTGGAGGAAAGAGGAAGTACGAGGGAACCCACCATGCACTGGGAGAACATGCAAAAACACACAGACCAGGGGCGAGAACCCTGAGGCCACAGTCTATTAAATACAGTCATATATTCATGCAATCTAAACATAATAAAGATTTCTGGGTCAGTCAAATTTCAAATTCAAATTTTATTTGTCACATACACAGTCATACACAGTAATAAAAAATGTTCAAAAATATTATAAGAAATATAAAAACCTAACTGTACAAGACAAAATTAATTTAAATGCAAATAAAATGTGGAATGAATGAAAAATGTCCAGAAGTGTGCAAATGTGCAATATGTGTGCAAGTGTGTCCAGTCTACAGTGTATTGTGGTGTCTGCACAGATGAATAATGTCCATGAGTGTCCATTTCTGTGCAATGTTGCAAAAACGCGGAGATGATTAGTCTTGTGTGTTAATCTTGTTGAGAGACTGTACCGGCTACGGGAAGAAGCTCCTCCGCAGTCTCTCTGTGTTGTCTCACCTCGCATTGAGTCACATCACACCACACTGTTGGAACCTTCCTGAAATCATTAACACTCACATAACAGTATGATCCCTAGTGTGTTACCCCTTACTAGCCAGAAATATTATTATTATTATTATTATTATTATTATTAGGAGTAAATTCCTATAACTGATTGATTAATTAGTAATAAAACAGTAAGTTAAGCCTTTGTTGTCACGAATCTCAGTATAGCAGGGGTAAGAGCGCAGGGTCAACTATGATACGGCCCCCTGGAGCAGTAAAGCCCTAATATGGGTAACCTGGTGGAGATAGGACGTGAACCATCGAACCTTATGATCAGTAACACTTCCCGCAAAATTAATCCTGTTCCCGCTTTTACCCAAGGAAATTTAGGTGAACGTGATATGGGAACCAAGCTCACACAGTACTGGCACTGCTTTCATGGTAAAGGATTATTTATGTTTGTGCATAAGGGTGCCGGCTCCTTCGTCGTCCTCAGGCTGGATTATAATAAATCAGACTGGATTATAATAAAGCTCCTATAAATAGATCACCCTTCTATGTCAATGTTTAATAGGCTTACTGTATGTTTTTCCTCATGCAATATTGTGATTATCCACATGGTGGCAGCGGAGTCTGTCTTTTTAACCCATGCATACGTTAAGCTTTAAACAAGATACCCTTGGGGAAACGTGGAATAGTGGCACTGTAAATGTGGTTTCCGTGTGTGTGTGCGAGAAGTAAGCACAATGCTGAATTACAGTCCAGAACCTCCTGTGGAAAACAAAATGGCCTAATTAGTCATATATATGGCCATATTAATGACGACCACGGAGCAGGAGGAGGTCCAGAAGAAGGGAAGGAGACAAGAGTTGAAGCTGAAAGGAGTGTACTGTGTGCAGCACATGGTGGCCGGGTGCTGACCCAAGCCCTGTCTGGTCCACTAATTACACAAGTAGCACTCATTACTCTGTGCTGAACCTTCCTGAAATCATTAACACTCACTCACACCTACTCACTCTTTCAACCACACACACACACATACACGCTCTCATCAGGTTTCCATATGAGTAGGAGTAGGACAGTCTTTGTTGGTGGTTCTCGTTGACCTCTCATTGATGAGCGTGCAATCTTTTTTAATGGAGCAGTGAGACCTAATTAGTAGAGGCTGTATTTTTTTTTACAGCGCATTGCAAGCTTTATTCTCTGTGTCATAAAGAGCGGATCTGAGTGTAGTGTGACACAGGCAAAAACCTCCGCACACACATCAGCATGAACATGAGGAAAACATCTGAAATGCTTAAAGCATGAGCCAATGTCAGGCCAGAACGAAATAACACTCCTCAATCCTTAAATGATCGGTTTATTTTCGGTGAAGGGAATGAGGTTTGTCTGAATAGTTGTGGTGTTTGTTGCTGGTGTGTTTTGTCTCTCAGCAAGATTTCTGCTTTATTTCTCCATTTTTTTTCTTTCTTTCTTTCTTTTTTTTTTTGTTTTGTTTGCACAGGACATCATTTCATCTGTATCCAGTCCATGGACGGAATGCTGATGTTCTTCGAACAGGAGAGTTACGCATTCGGGCGTTTCCTGCCTGGATTTTTACTCCCAGGGCCCCTGTGTTACTGCCCCCGGACCGACGCCTTCATCACGGTCTCCTCCTCCCGCCAGGTGGAGTGCTACAGGTCAGATCAACAACAATAGAGATTCTAATTATCTCTTGTTTTACAAAACATTGAGAAATTCTGATGAAATTCTCAGTAGCTCAGATGTCCAGCAAGCCTGTGATGACCAACAACAATTTTTCAAATCCATCTTGTGTACTCACATTTTGAGAGAAAATTAATGATGTTGAACGAGGTGTCCGATATAAAAACAAGACACAACACCTTAAAACACAACAACGTTAACTAAGAACTGTTTTTTAATGCACACTAGTGATGCGCGGGTCGGGTATTTTTCCAACCCGCGGGTCCCGCTTTTATGAAATTATTTGGCCCGCCCCA
>JAQMYL010000018.1:4510347-4534587 GCA_030014365.1 Clarias pachynema | reverse complement strand
CCCGCAAATAAAGCGACAATTTCTTTACCCGCCCCAACCCGACCCGCGGGTTAGCAGACGACCCGCGCATCACTAATGCACACCCTTTTAAAGAAAAGTACAGTATAACTATAGCCCACTCGTCACGTATGCAGGAATTTACAGTGGTACCTCGTCATATGTACGGCTGCCTTAAAATTTTTGGCCTTAAAAACTGAAATTTTGCAAGAAATTTGCCTCGACATGTGAAGCATTTTCGGCATAGGAGCGGTCGAACCGAACGCTGGCAAAGTTGTGCGTACTTCCGGTTTGCGTCAGTGGAAAGCCAAGTGAAGCGAGTTTACACTTTTTACATTTTTTTTTTACATTTTGTGCAAGATTTAATGAAGACAATGTTATCAAGGACAGTAGCAAAAAGAAAAGGGAGCCACTTATCGTTTGGTTTTTAAAGCAGCCAGTGCCAAGAGAAATCATGAATTAAGGTTAAATAAGGTTTGATGGCTATTTATTTAATATTTTACTTCATTTACATGTCTTTTAAATTTTTTTATTGTTTTTATATGCAAAAATATGATGTTGGAAATTGGTAATATTGGTAATATTTTTGGGTGGCTGAAGTGTTTGTGCTAAAACACTTAATTTATAGAAAGTTACCTAACTAGTTATTACATCACATTAGCTAGTAATTTTTAGCCTCGTCAATTTAGGTTACTGGATTGGTAGAATAGCAGGTTTATTATGATTTGTGCTCGCTGCGTACTTTGTAAATTTTGGAGCCCTCTGCTGGTTTTGACTTTAAATGCAACTTTTAAGAAAATATTCAATCTTGAGTCTGTTGTATTAAAACTTCTTATGCCTCATAAATGGGTTTTTAAGGTGCAGGGTGTTATGTGCTATCATGGGCCTACTATTAAAAAATATATAATAATAATAATAATAATAATAATAATAATTATTATTATTATTATTATTATTTAAAAAAAACATTTTTTTGTCTTTTGATATAAGAAAAATGTTACAGTATGTAAAGAAAAGATTTCAACATTAATATTTGAACACATTGTTTTAATATGCTACATTTTGCCACAGTTCTTAACCTTATTTATGATAAATATTACTCTTTAATTATATGAAATATTTAAAAAAAAAATGTTTTAAATAATGACACTTTTTCTTCATAATGGTATGATTTTAAAATGTTGGTTATTGTTGGTAATTTTTTATTTAATATGCTACCTTTTTTTAGTTTAGTTTTAGCTTTGTTTAGTGCCCTAAAATGCTCTCGTAAAATTGTCCACACAGTTTGACTGATGAAGCCTTTTACTTTCTTTTTTTCTCCTTCTAGACGAGGTGTGCGACTAGAGAACTTGGCCCTGGTTCAAAAGGTCAAGGGTTCAATTTTAGCTGATTTCTCCCAGTGCCATTAGCGAGGCACTTACCCCAAAGTTGCCCCAGGGGAGCTGTCCCTGCAATTAGCAATAAGTCACTCAGGGCAAAAAAAAAAAGTCACTTAAATGAACTACCGCTATTGCTTTGAATGTGGTCCAAGCTCTTGTAGCACTATTCTCTCGTTTTCTTTGGCATGTTTGACAGAAAAGGGGAGTGGGGATAAGCACGTGAAACAGGCCCGATAAAATTTGTCCCACCTTCGTATGCAAAGTTATATACGAGCAGAGGAGACCATTCTTATTCTTACTTGTCATCCTGCTGACCACATCCTCTGTCTCCGGCATGTGGGGGGGGAAAGGGACATGGGGAATTGTGGGCAGAAATAGTAAAAAATAGTAGCCGTTGGACGGCGCAGCTGGTCGAGTAGGCGTTGCGTGGCTCTGGTGCTGTTTCCACAGCTGAGTCCAGTTAGTGGCAAGCCGAGGACCGTTTCTCACGTCCTAATGAAATTTCCACTCGCAGATCGCCACCATTTATTCTTCCATATAAGTTATGTATTTGGAGGTTTGAGAATGCAGGAAATGTGTGCAGACGGATTCTTGTGAAATGATAGCACTCGTGATCACCGTAGACCCGATCAGACTGAGCGCAACCACGTATAATTAAGGGAAACATTTTTTTTTTTCGAGGTTTGAGGTTGTACTGAATGTCGAGGTTTGGCTAAAATGCTGAATTGTGGAATGAGAATTGTGGGAGATTGGGGGGGGAAACAGGTCTCGATGGCGTCGCGGTAAAGGTACTGCCCTCCACTGGACTCTCGCTGTGTGACGGTATGAATTTCAGGCCGCCCAGGTTTTCGTTTATTCAGCCGGTCCGGTCGTTTCCCTCCGTGCCGAGTGGAAGGAGTTTGATATATGTGTTTTCTGCGCCAGGTCCGTCCGGGATCTTCTTTCATATGAAAGACTCTTGTTGTTTCCTCTGGCGAGACCCTTTGCATGTTGGATGATGAGTGAATATAACACATACCCTGAGCTCCAGAAATATTGGCACCCTTAGGAACAGTAGGGTTTTAAAAAGTTTTTACCATTTAAAATGATTTACGATACTTCTGACCTTATCATTTATATAATTAACTTAAACTAAATGTAATTTTGTTTGTAACGTGTGGCAAAGCTACTGACACCCAGTTAATACAATCGTAAGCCAGGTACAAATTAGATGCAGTGCTGTGAAAAAGTATTTGCCCCTTCCTTTTTGCATATTTGTCACAGTTAAATGATTCAGATCAGCAAACAAATTTTAAATGACGTTACAAGATAACCAAAGAAAATACAAAATGCAGTTTTTAAATGATCATTTCATTTAAAGGGAAAAACATACCTGACCCTAATCTGCATGTCCTTGGACGGTGGGAGGAAACCGGAGTACCCGAGGGAAACCCACCCATCAAGTGGGGAACATGCATATGGACCCCGAGGCGGGAATCAAACCCAGAACATGGAGACAGTGCTAACCACTACACCACTGTGAACAAATTTTGACCCGCTCTTCTTTGCAGAATTGTTTTAATTCAGCCAAATCAGAGGGTTTTCGAGCATGAATGGCCTGTTTAAAGATCTCAATCTGATTTAAGTCCAGACCCTGACTAGGTCACTTCAAAACCTTGATCGGCTCTCACCGTGGTTTGCTGGCTTTGTGACCCTTTCCGGGCTGATACATGTCAGTTACTTTGTTACTCATCTGTTCTTGAATTTCTTTAGATCTGATCATGATGTGGGGTTTTTTAGCTTGCTTTACTTTGTCGGACAGGTTGTATTTAAATGATTTCTTGATTCAACAGGTCTGGCAGAAATCAGGCCTTGGTGTGGCAGGAGAAATTTATCTCAGCTTTTCAGAAAATATGCGTAATCACAGTTCATTTCATGATTTAGAGGAGTCTGGGGAATTGGGCAATTACTTTTTTTAAAAATAGGATCAGCTTTTGGACAGCTTTTCTCCCCTTTAATAAATGAAATTATTATTTAAAAACTGCATGTTTTGTTTCGAGGGACTTTTTTTTTTTTTGGATGTGGAATGGAGGTAACTATGAGGGAAATATGAGGGAAATATGAGGTGGGCAGCATGGTGGCTTAGTGGTTAGCACTGTTGCCTTACATCTCCAGGGTCAAGGTTCGATTCCCGCCACCCTGAGGTAAACATGAGGTCATGCATACTGTTTGTACCTTATGTTATTCATGATCATAAGGGAAACCTAAAACACAAATGTGAAATGGTTGTTGAACTTCACAAGGCGGGAAATGGATATAAAAATGCGTAGGCAGGTAAAAATCCAATTATCCATAATATACTGTAAGTCTGGAACAATCGAATTGTTGCACTCAGCAATTTAGGTAATGCTCTGAGATTTTTTTTTTTTCCTCTTTTTGCCCCATGTTTGAGAAATATTAACCTTTTCTGGAGGCATCTCACAAAATTCATCGCCTGAAAATTATAGGTTATAAAGCACGCTTCTAGTTCCTTCATCACCTCGTATTCTACACATCATCTCGAGATGACTTTGGTCGGCCAAATCACGTCTTATTCTGCATTTTCAGCCACCCACTCGCACACAGACACACTCCTATACCTCATACTCTTGCAAACATTCATGCGGTCAGGATCACCACAAACGTAACCTCTCTCACACACACACACACACACACACACACACACACACACACGTTGTGTGTAGGTGAGCATTTCCTGGGCAAGCTGTGTGCATGGATTCGGACTTCATAATCCACACCACCACTGTTTCTCATCCTTGTCTTTTGGAGAAAAGAGAGCAAACGTTCATACTGTACCCCGTGACAGCAAACCTCATCTGCAGCGGTTTCCTTCATTCGTAGCGTTTATTAAGTACGGAAACGAACCCGTGTCTATAAAAAGGAAGTACTTTGTAATAAAAGCGACAGTGACGTTTTGAATTTCCGATGTCCCCGCATAAGGACGCGAGTTCTCATGACCTCATGCCTGTAATAATATTAATAGTGCCATGAAGCCGTTGCGCTCTGTCCCGGTTGCAGGTACGAGACCCTGGCGGTCGCCACGGACGCAGATACCAGACAGAACCCGGAACAGCAAAGCAAAGGCTCTGGGAAGAGGCTTGCGGTTAGTCTGTTGTATTAAAAATACGATTTTAAGTGACAGGAGTGAGAGTGATAGGTTTGTGTGTTTGTGTGTGTGTGTTTCAGGCTGAATGGACGCTAGTGTTAGGAGAGCAGGCGCTGGATATCCACGTCCCCTCTGTCTCTCCCTCAGCCTCCTCCATCTTTGTACTCGGGGAAAGGAACCTGTTCTGCCTCCGGGACAACGGCCAAATCCGCTTCATGAAGAAACTCGAGTACAACCCCAGCTGCTTCCTTCCCTACGCCTCAGGTAACGGTACGATCCAGCCCGTCTGAGCCCGCTTCCCCAAGTTAAAGTCAATCCTGGTCAATTTCGCCCCCCTCCTCCTCCTCTCAAAATCAGACCGAAATCCTCCCTCCTGCCAAAGACCGAATGTCCTGGAAAACAAATCTGGCTACTTAAAAATACACTTTTGTCACGGCCGGAGACGTTGGCTCCGTTTCATGGCAAGCTGCTGCTACATTTGCTTCTCACTGAGCCAGTTATTCTTAACTGTTCCTCAAGAGGAAATCCACTGCGCTCGGCGCTTATTGCTTATGACAGCGGCCCCCGCGTGAGCTTCCTTAATGTGCCAGGATGCTTTTATTTGCGCAACATCTCGGGTTTATCAGATAAAACATGCAGACTCCTGCGCGTGTTAGGTTTGGGAGCGAGACGGGCGCCGAAAACAGGCCTGCTCTGTGTCCCCGTGTCGGGCCGCGAACGTGGAAATATCAGCGGCGAGACTCCGGTTTCATCCATCGGCCTCAATTTTAACACTTTGAGACAGCCAAGTGGGGTAAACACCTCGAACAGACACACACTGTTTTTATTCTTAAACCGCAGGTCACGTTATACAGTACATGTAACCTCATTATAGTTATGATCACTCTGTAAATTGGTCAGACTTGTTTTTTTTTTTTTGTTTTTTTTTTATGGCACAGAAAATCATAAAATACTGTACACGTCTCGCATAAGTTCGACTCCACCGATTCAAGTCAGTGACCGCAATTTAAACAGATCCAAACAAAAGTGAGATAATCCCTCAATTCCTCAAAACTCGCCTACAATAGACCCACCTGTCGACGCGATCGACGCAGGAGCGAGGACAGAAATGCATCCGGTTTCCTAATTAACGTGCCAGACGTGATCGCGTCTAGGAAATTACATTACGAGGAACCAGACTCGAAACTGTGAAGTTTCTTAGGCACAGAAGTTCTTAAGTACAAATCTTTTCTCATTAGAGAAAAGTCTGGATTGTTAAGTAGCAGCGTTCAGAGAGAGAGAGAGAGAGAGTGAAGGTTGTAAGTCAGCTCTGGCAGCTCGGACAGGATGAATGGATAAATGAACCTGGTGTGGAAAATCATTTCCTGCCTTTGTAATACAGCACACTCTTGTTTTATATAAAAAGTTCCAAGCCATTTAAATTGTCATTGTTTTGGCTGGAGCGCGAGTGACTTAGAAAATTGAACAGGCTTCCCCTTGGTTATTATAAAATTTTTTTTTTAAAAATCACTTACCTTTTCACATCCTCCTTTAACCCTATTTATGTCTTTCATTTTCCTTTTCTGTAATCCTGCATCCATTATAAGAGCAGACCTTTATAAAATGATTCAAGCTCTAAGGTCTGCATTAAACTGTATTTATTTATTATTTATTTGTTCACCACTAAATATGACACCTGTTCATGTTTCCTCTTCAGACAGAATTAAAGCAAAGCAGTTGAGTGAAATGGGACCACCAGGGACATGGGACGCAAAAATAAAAAATAAATAAATAAAAAAAAACCTGGAGAACCTCTGTGTGCATGGAGTCTGCATGTTCTCCCCAAAACTGCTTGGTGGGTTTCCTCCGGGTACTCCGGTTTCCTCCCACATGCAGGTTAAGTTAATTGGCGTTCCTAAATTGCCCGTAGTGTGTGAATGAGTGTGTGAGTGTATGTATGTGTTTGTGTGCCCTGTGATGGATTGGCACCCTGTCCAGGGTGTACCCTGCCTCGTGCCCTAAGTCTCCTGGGATAGGCTCCAGGCCCCTGCGATCCTGAATACAGGATAAAGCGGTATAAACGATGAGTGTGTGAGTGAGTGAATGTTAGCCATCTTTTAGGTGCATTACTGCCACCTGCTGAACTAAATCGGTAACGCTGCAAAATGATCGTGAGATCTCGCAAAACTCGTCTCTGGTCCCATGTTTTGTTTTGTTTTTTTCCCCCCCTTTTTAAAGATTTTTTTTCCCCGCCCATGTCCATAGTATTACGATTTTGCAAGTATCAAAATTGTTTTTGTTTTGTTACAATTCTAAACAAACGCAGCAAAAATTTTTGCTCATACCACACAGGATGCTGTTCTGCGTCAATAGTTTAGAACTTGCCACTTGCAGGATTATAGAGGAATGGCAACATTTTACAAACTCAAATGCAAGCATGTTATAAATTTAAAACTAATAATTAAAAAAATATTTTGGAGACTTGGCACACAAAAGAATTGCAATACATCACTTTTTTTTCTTTTTACCCCCCGTCTCTAGTGTACACCCTGTGTACGAGTGTAAGAGCGGGTGACCGAAAGGCCTAAATAGCTGTCATAGGCGTTGTTCTTAATCCCAGGGCTTTTCGGGAAAGTGAGAAACAGATGAGAGCAGGCGGTTTTGAAGTGGCTTTCTGGGCCAGAGCATGAGCCTGTCATTTACCTGACCTCCCTGACAATCCACTCCGTGTGAGGCCTCTCTGTCTTTCTTCCTCTCTTTTCTCTCTCTCTCTCTCTCACATACACAAAATAAACCTTTGCATTCCTGTCCTACAATAGCGCCTCACTCACGGTGTCCCTGTCTCCACAGTTTCCGAAGGTACGACCAACGTCCTGCTGGCCAACCATAACAACATGCTGCTGGTGTATCAGGACACGACGCTGAAGTGGGCGGCTCAGCTGGCCTGCGTGCCCGTATCCGTGCGCATCGCGAGTTTCCCGTAAGTGCGCCCGCTTCTCCTCGGGTGAGGTCACGGCTTTAGTTTTATATCCCATTTCATCTGGAAATGGAAAAGTTTAACCGTCATGTGTTATTATTTATTTCGAGAGTTTCAGGTCGGGTTACGGTTCACTCAGCGCCAGGATTACATTCTGGACCTTTATTTGAAACCGCAGTCGAACGTATGGCTGTACATTACTCACTTTCAGTCCATCCCGTTCCTCCAAAATGGAAGAACTTCATTTTAATTCTGCTTTTATCTAACCATCATAACATCTTCCATCCATCCATCCTTCATTCTATCCGTCCATCCATCCGTCTTTAAGTTTTGTTTTCTGGGCAACTTTTGTCTAAACTGAGTTTGCTTGAGTCGATTTAAGTGTTTTTTTTTTTTGTTTGTTTTTGTTTTGTGGCATCGTCCGCTCAGATTCCTTCTCATCTGATAAGGTAACAGATCCTCCTGTAGCCTGGAATGAGTGAAGGGTTCTTCTTCTTCTTCTTTTTATTCTTCTTCTTCTTCTCTCTGCCGCTCTTTGGGTCACTTGCTCTGGTTTTGTCCTGTCTGTCAGCACCATCTGAATGAGCTTTTTGTCCTGACCTGAACACAGCTCTCGATATCTTCCCCTCACACACACACACACACACACACACACACACACACACACACACACACTCTCACACACACACACACTTTAGAGACAGACAGCATAGAAATCAAAGCAGGTCGGCTTCCTCCTGAATAATCACTTCTGGATTTCCTAAGCATGATGCTCGCTTTTACCGTCTCGGATTCGTTCTTGAATCGAGGCCGCGGATTATTAACCGGCGCAGCTCACACACACACACACACCTACTGTTAAGTCGCACATTGGCTCGGAGTTATTTCACATCCTCGGTCAGAATCGCAGCTTAATCCAATACGCAGGAAAATTGCTCCAAGATGTCCCATATCTGGCGGCCAATCCAAACAGATAAGGAGCGGCCGCAACTCAAAATATCACATCTGAAACCGCTGTAATCGCACCGCAATTTTAAACAATTGTAATCCAAACATCAGCGACTAATAACTGCGGTTTTGTTTGTGTATTTAGTTTGGAGCGGGCTTACAGAAGCCAGGACTTTGTGTACGAGTGTGTATGTGTACGCATTACGTGGCCAGGTTCGTCTGCTTTACACTGATGTGATCTTAACGATGATCTTAATGATTTCTGCAGAAGTCCTGTCCAGAGTTCAAATCATGCACTCATGTTATTACAGGAACTCACATTAAGGAAGTTCAAGAGATTAATCATGTGATTCAGTCAAGTGCCATTGTACATCACCCGAAGCGTCATCAGATGTTTTTTTTTTCACTAAGTAAGAATTTAAGGAAAAAAAACCCTCTGCTGTTATATAATAATAATTAATAAACATTGGGGACATGGTTTATTCCTCTTATTCCTGCCTCACTTCTTCCCTCGTCTCGTTCCTTCTTTTCCGTGCTTTGTTCCTTCCATTCTTCCTTCCTTTTCACCTCGTCTGCCCTTCATTGCTTCCTTCCCTGATCTGAATCTCTCTTCTGTCTTTCTCATATAATTTTTGGATTCCTTCCTTCTGTCCTTCGCTCTTTTCTTCTCTCCATCCTTGACTCTTTTTTGATTGTTTCTTTCTTTCCGTGCTTGAACAGTTCTTGACTTCTTCTATTCCTCTAAGCTTCCATCTTCCGTTTCCTCCTTTTTTTGTTCCCTCCCTCTTTCTTTGCTTCCTTTCATGTTTCTGTACTCTCTTCTCTCCTTGAGCTCTTAAACACATTCTTCCTTCTTTCCTTCCCTCCTCTGTCGCTTTCTTCCTTCCTTTCTTGTTTTCATCTTTCCTTGCTTCTTAACTCTCTTCCTTCATTCCTTGAAGGAATTCCTTCACTTCCTTATTCCCTCCCTCTCTATCTTCCTTCCTTTCTACCCCCCTCTCCCTATCTTCTGTCCTTACTTCCTTGGCTCTGTTTTAATCCTTAATCCTTTTTTGATTCTTTCCTTCCATCTTTCTTTCTCCATCATTCTTTCTTGCTTGATCTATCCTTGATTTCTTCTAATCTTTCTTGCTTAATTTCCCCCTCCTTCTTTCTCTCCACGTTTCCTTCCTTGTTTCCATCTTTCGTCTCCTCTATTCTGTCTTCCTTTGTTTCTCATCCCCCTGTTCCCCTCCCTTTCCCTTTCTTACCTTCTTTGCTCTATCCTTTCTTGAATTCGTAGTTCCTTTCTTCCTTTCATCCATTCTTCTATCATTTCATATTTGTGTCCATCCTTGTTTCCTCCCTTGTTTCCATTTTTCCTTGCGTCTGCACACCGTTTTATTCCTTCCATCCTTCCTTCCTTCCTTCACCATTTCTGCATCTCTTCCATTCATCCATTGTTCAATCCTTAGCTTTTTTTTCTTGCTAAGCTTTATTACTCTTACACCATAATGTTTTCTTTATGACTAAGTGTCACAACACTCTTTTTATCCATTTATAGATACGTTTATCTAATTCGTTGTAGAAAAAGTAAGCCGAGTGTTTTCACTTGATATATAAACGTCTCTCATCTTTCTTTGACCCGCATGAGTTTGATCTCCCTTGATTTTAATAATATAAAAAGGAAACTCCACAACGTCTCACCTTACTGAGAAATCAGATGATTTAAACATCCCTGTTTCAATAAAAAAAAAAAAGAAGCTTTTGCTTTATCGGTTTTATCTCGGACTGGTTGCTACCATTGCTACCACACATCTAGCTCTACTGTGTGTGAGCCCTGGGGTTTGGAGTGTGTCCTGAACCAGTTGGTGTATGTTTTTTCTTTTTCTTTTTTTTTTTTTCCTGTACTGTACCTCCACAGCTGGAGTGTTTTACCACCCAGCTCGCAGAGTCCCCTACACCAACCTGCCCTCAGCAATCGCACTGTTCAGGAAAGCAAAACACAGATCCCACACAGCTCTAGCAACACACACACACACACACACACACACACACACACATGCACACCCCAGTACCTACATTACACACATATACAAGCTAAAGTTAGATGAAGGGCACTGCATGCAGCAATTACAGCCCAGCTGAGCGCTGGTTTGATAAATCTCTCCATGGAGAGCTAATCTCGTCTCTGCTAATCAGGAATTACTTCAAAGAGGGTGCAAATCTGTTTTTATTCACAACCTATGATTAAACTACCGCGACCAGATTTCTCATTCAGACAATGAATAGAGTCATCGAGAACCCGAGGATCATGGGAGATACAGTTTTTGAAAAAGACCAGAGCAGGAAAAGGGGACAGAAATATCAGGCTCTGTACATGTCTTTGTGTACCGTCGACACTAATCAAAAAAATGAACAAGTAGCATATTACAGTACAAGCTGGGCTTAAATCGGCTCATCAGACCAGGAGGAAAGTGATAACCAAAGGCAGATTTACACTGTGGGCTTACTGTAGTTCAACAAAATCTATAACAGACTCTCAGGTCAGATTGTGACATTAACTCTGACAATAGAGAAAGTCTTACTATAGATCTTTTCAGCTCTACACTCCTGCAATACAGTGCAGTAACAAAACTACTGTTACAGTACAGCAGAAAACATCCTTCTGGTTATTTAAGGCTCTCAGCAATGGCAGGAAAAAATATAGAAGTGTTTATTAATTCCTTCCTTACTTCCCTCCTTCTGTGAAAAACAGAAATGAAGTGACTAACACTTTAGAAGCGTTCGTTCCCACATGCTTGCTTCCTCCATCTTATTCCATGCTTATTCTAAGCTTCCTTCCTTCTTTCTTTGTTTCCTATTTAGCTTCCTTCCTTCCATCATTCCTTATTTTTCCCCCTTCCTTTCTTTTCTTCTTCTTTCCATTCTTCATTTTTTCCCTTTCTTCCTTACTCCCCACTTTTACCCTCATTTATTTCCCTCCATTTTTTCTTCTCCTTTCTGCCTTCCTTCCTTTGTTTCCTTCCTTTTTCTTCTTCCTTCATTTCTTCAATTTGTTTCTTTTCCATCTTTCCTTCCTATCTTCCTTCCCTTCTTTTCTTCTTTTCTTCCTTCCCACCTTTTTTCATTTGTTTCCTTCCTTTCTTTCCATCCTTTCTTCATTTATTTGTTCTTTATTTGTTTTCTTCTTCGTTCCTTTCTTGCTTTGTTTTTTCCCTTTTTTAATTTCACTTTTCTTTGCTTCCTTCCTTTTCTTCCTTCCTCATTTCCCTTGCTTCCAGTCTTCTTATCTTGTTTTTTGTTACCACTTGCTTATGGAGGATCAAGAGCTAATACTAGAAACACTGAGGTGGGGTGAGGGAGGATTTGAATAACAGTTAGTTCATTTATTGAAATATGATCTTTAAAACAGAAACTGTTTCTGGTTTTGTAATTTCATCTATTCATAATTATCAATAGGAAATGCTATTGTGTATGCCCATGTTTATTGTCCCAGAGTTCCCCAGAAATCCCATATTGCTGCCCTTATACTACCCACTTGCCCTTATACTGTGCCTATGATCGATAGATATAAGGCTGAAATAGAGAAGATAATCTAAATGACCTTAATTGTTGAAGTAAGTGTTGCGGTGGTTAATGGGAATGAATATTATTAATGCTGGCTGAATGTTGCTCTGTACATCCATGTTTATTGTCACTGCTCGCCCCCAAAAATCCTCTTTGGGAATGTGGGTGAGGACGATCAGGTCGGGGGAGAAGCAATGAACTTTACCATGGGCGTGCTTGTTTGTTTTGGTTCGAAATTCTGCTGCTCAGGAAAAAGCTAGACAATCTCCTATAGAACAAGACGCGAGGGGCCTTGGGGTCATCTCGTGTTTTTAACATATGCTGGCTGTCGGATTCCTTTCCTGTTATGTTTTTATCCGCAAATCGCTCCAGGACGCTGATTTGTTTCATGTACCGTGAAAACTCGGTTTCATAAAATCCTCACAAACGCTCCAGGGAACTATATTTACTTGGCAAAAACAGACTAAAGTCATGGTTGAAAATATCTGCCAAGTCATCCGGGAGATAGTCAGAAAGAGCATCAGGTCAGCCATGACCGTCAGAGGTTAAGACTTGGGCATAGCTGGCCTTGCTGTTGGTAAAAAAAAAGTCCTGAGCTATTTGGCAGGAAACACAGGATGCAGAAATCTGGCAAGGGCTACGGAGTTTTATTAACAAAAAAGTCAGATTTGCACCTCCCTTTGCAGGTGCAGCCGCTGTGCTGGATCTCGCTCAACCAGAGTTATTGCTTCTTATAACCTAACTGCCCACGGAACACATCTGCTTCCAGTTAGCATTCCTGCTGATCTCAGACCTGCCCAGATCCATGTCGGTTATCACATTGTCTACTCGCACAGCTCCTAGATCTGAATCTCAGAACAACCCGACACGCTTGCACATGCTGAAAAAGGCAGATATGTCCTGAAAGAACCTCACACTTCTTGCAATGTCCAAGTCTCAAGGCCTGCAGCATCTTGTTTTGTTCTGCCTCTCCTTACCAATATCATTTCCAAAAATGCTAGTTAAAAAAATGTCTAAAAAAAAAGTTGATGTAGATACAAAACACAGTTGTGTGATATGAAAACCGAAAGCACATTTTACAACGCGAGGTCACGGGTGTTGCCTTGGAGAAGTGTTATTTTGTCTTTTGGTTTACTTTTAAATATGCGTTACTTTAACCAAACCATATGTACAGTCCTGTGAAAAAGTATATAACCTCTGAGATATTTTATTCTTATTCTCGGGTTCTATTTAAGTGATTTCTTGATTCAACAGGACTGGCAGTAATCAGGCCTGGGTGTGGCAAGTAAAAATCATCTCAGCTTTGGTCACACGTAAATGATTCAGATCATCAAACAAATTTTAATATTACACTCCATTGTGTATGTACTGAGGTTATTTTTGTGTAAGTGTGACAAATATGCAAAAAACAGGAGGGGGCACATACTTTTTCACAGCACTGTATATAATTTGTTTCAGATCTCACTCACTCATCGTCTATACCACTTTATTCTATATTAAGGGTCGTGGGGGGCCTGGAGCCTATCCCAGGAGACTTAGGGAACGAGACAGGGTACACCCTGGACAGGGTACCAATCCATCACAGGGCACACACTCATGCACACACTACGAGCAAGTTGGGAACGCCAATTAGCCTAATCTGCATGTCTTTGGACTGTGGGAGGAAACCGGAGTACCCGGAGGAAACCCATCAAGCACAGGGAGAACATACAAACTCCATACACACAGAGACGGGAATCGAACCCGGACCCTGGAGGTGCAAGGCGACAGTGCTGACACCTACATCACCCGCCTGTTTCAAAACTGTAGAAATAAAATTAATTCACAAAATCAGTTCCATTTGTTACAAGTTGCCATACAGAACCGTAGATCGGCGCCTCCTCTAGTATCGACGGATTTCTTTGCTAGAAATTCTGCTAGAATAGAGAGCTTTAACTTGTGCTTCATGCTTTCAAAGCACATGTTCCCCTTGGTGCGTCTTAGGGAACTCAAGGGCTTGGTGGTGACCCTGAGCTCTGAAGGTCATCTGCAGTGCTCTTACATGGGCACGGATCCCTCCTTCTTCACCGCGCCCAAGGTGGATTCCCGGGAGGTCAACTATGACGAAGTGGACGCCGAGATGAAGGCTCTCCAGAAGGTCATCCGTGAAGCCACCAGGAGCCAAGGTAGGGCAACTGTACATCTTTTACAAGAAAAAAAGTAGAAAGAGCGGTGTTCTACTGCCACTGGTCAGAACTCTTCAGGAAAACCAAATATGAGAAAAGACATTCTGGACACTTTTTTTTTTAAAACAATCTAACAGGTGTGAAAATCTAGGCAAATGTTTTCCCACTGGTGTGTGTTGAACTTGTTTTGTCGGTGTTGGGATTAAGAGTAGCTTTTTGTCCGTCGCCAGACTAACACCAATCACGGAACCTGAGCGAGCATTAACCCGCCGATGTTTTCTCTAATAACAAAGCACACATCGGTGGCAGATCCAAGGCCTCTTCCTGACCTGATTTAACCCTTGGTGGTGCAGGAGACTGGAAGCCTTTTGTTTTACAGAACAGAGCCTTTATGTCCTTTTGAGGAAGGGAGGGTGAAAAGTTCTCTCTGCTGTTTTTTACGAGGCAGGAGCGGACATTCGCCGTGTTAGGCAGCAGCGTAAATCTGTGCTGCAGGGTTTGGGGCTGGGCGTGTACTTGGTAGTGCCTGGTGCCTTTCAGAAGATAAACATCTGATGATGCAGAAGCCGAGGACGTCAGATCTCTCTGTTAACGCATTCTGGAAAGTCTTCTTAACCGAAGGCGTTTTCAGCAGCCTGGCCTTACTCATCGAGTCTGCACATCGTCAAGGTTTTTAAATGTGTGACAGCGGTTAGAAACCTTGCCAGCATGTAGTCTTTGTTTTCTGTAATCTATTCTTGTGATATCTGCATTTGCCCAAGGCTTCTCTGCATTTCTAATGACCTGGAAAAGTTGAAGGTTACAGATTCTAAGGATGAGCTGACTCATGGGACTTTTTTTTTCTGAGTACCTTGTAATGACTTCTGCATGCTTTGAGATGTTCGGTGCTCTGTTTTGAATGTCGAAGCGCAGCGCTGTCTTCATTCAGCGCAGTGTAGTCAAAAACGAAAAAGACGCTTCAATGCAAAAAGCGAGAGTGGTTTCAGTTCCTGAGTTCCCGACTGGCGTCAAGCATGAGCTTCCAGACAGATCTCTGCTTCACTAATCCACCTTAAAGCATCTCTGATTGGATGCTGCATAGTTACTTCTGAGTAAATCTCCTCAAAAATGTAACACACATCAGTGTTTTCTTTTTTCTTTATCCCCTGTTTTTCTTAGACATCATCCCCAAAGCTGAAGCAGAGGACGACCTGACGGTGACGGCTGTTGTCTCCACCAATCTGGATGATGTCTCGGTACCTGTCACAAATCTATAAATTTACATGTTATGGACACAAGAGCTCTTTTATGATCATCTACATTTTTACATATGGAAATTATTTAGACCTTTATCACTTTTTAAAATTTTATGTTGCAGCTTGACACTAAGGTTGTTTAATTTCATTTTGTGCACCATAATGACAAAGTGAAATTTTCTTTTTTTGAATATCTGTAAATTTATCAAAAACATAAAACATATCTGATGGATTTAGGTATTCAGACTTTCCAAAACAACACTTGAAATTCAGCCCAGATGCCTCCACTTTCTCTTGGTCATTGCCGAGATGTCTCTACACCTTGATTGGAGTCTGTCTGTGGGTAAATTAAATTGATTGACATGATTTGGAAAGGCACACACCCCTCTGTATAAGGCCTCGCAGCTGACAATGCATTCCGTATCGGAGCAAAAGTCATGAATTCCAAGGAACTGCCTGCAGAGCTCAGAAACAGGCACAGATCTGGGGCAGGCTACAAATAAAGTTCTGTTGCACCGAAGGTTCCCAAGAGCATATAGTTCTCAAACAAAAGAAGTTTGAAAAAACTAGTACCTTCTAAGAGCTTGGCCAAACCGACCAATTGGGTGGGGAAGGGCCTCAGTAAGAGAAGTGACCAAGTACCTGATGGTCACTTTGACTGAGCTCCAGAGATTCTGTGTGGAGATGGACCAAAGATCCAGGGGGACAACCATCACCTCAGCCCTCCACCCATTTAGGCTTTATGGCTGAGTGGCTCGACGGAACCCTCTCCTCATGAAAGACCGCTTGGCGTTTGCACCTGATGCACTTGCAGACTTTACTGAACAAGATTCTCTGGTCTGATTAAATCAATATTGGACTGTTTGGCCTAAATTCAAAGGAAACCAGGCACCGGTCATCGCCTGCCCAATACCATCCCAACAGTGAAGCATGGTGGTGGCGGCATCGTGCTGTGGGGGTGGTTTTCAGCAGCAGGTACAGGGAGAATGTTCGGGGTTGATAGAAACCTGAATGGAGCAAAGTACAGAGATATCCTTGATGGAAAAACCTGTTCCACAGCGATCAGGACCTCACACTGGCCGAAGGTTTGGCTTCCTACATGACAAGTCAAGCCAGAGGTGCCGATATCAATGAACAACTTCTTCATACACATGAAAAGACCATGTATGTATGAGGAAGAGAGCAGATAGCAGTCTCCTTCGAGTAGGTTGAGGATGAGAATTTGTAAAACCATCAATCATCTCCTGATCATCATATCCCAACTCCAAGAGTAGGCAGAAGTATCTCTGTGATTAAGGCTGTATGCAGATCTAATTCGAAGAGGAAAAAGGAACTATTAGGCTTGTAATGGAAAAATGCATAGACATGTTCTGAAATGATTCAGCTGTGTATCGTAATTATTTTATATAAAAATTATGTATCGACAGCCTGACTTTGAAAAATTTATTTTAAGTTTATATGTGTTTGCATTTGAGGTGGTAAAATGTTGCCATTCCTGTCTAATCTATAAACTGTTCATGCAGTTTGTTTAGAATTGTGAAAGAAAAATCTGAGCAAAGCTTAATGTTGAATCGGGACGTAATAAAATCGTGATAGTTACAAAATTGCAACACAAATCGAATCGCCAAATAGGTATCATGATGATATTGTATCGGGCCATCCCTGAAGATTCCCAGTGCTTTCACACACAGGTCAAACCCAGGCGTTTGTTTCCATAGCATATCTTGACTCTACAAACTTTGAGCTGCATTTAATCAGTTCACTTGCTCTATGTGCTGTTAGTTTTCTCACACTAATCTTTCTTTATCCACAGCAAGCCCTTATCCCGGAGATTAACGGCATTGCTGTCCCTTCTGTTACAGTCAAGGTGCAAAAATTACACTTACACATCCACGCAGCTGTCAGGCTTTTCTCCTACATTATTTCTAATGAGATATTTAAAATTTTTGCAGATGACTAATTAAGTCACATTAATTTTAAGACTCTGATTGTTCTGAAAGTGTTGATTAATTTTCCATGATGGCAGCTCTGATATTAAAGCAACTGTTTTGATTTGATATTGTTTCCGTAGTAACAAGGCGTGCACAGGATTGTATGGCAGATGTTCCACATAAATGGATTAAAAATTGTCTAATCATTGATGAAATGATGAGAAAACATTTAACCTTTTTTTTCAACGTGTCAGTTCTTCATTGTTGATTATTTTCCAAAAAAAGCAAACCCTGATTTTTTTTTTTTTATTCTTGCATACTGTATAGCATAATTTCTTTTTAGCATATATACAGTAAATGTCTTTTTTTTTTTTTTTTTTTTTCAGATTAAAGTGAGCAGCGGCTTTGCCGCCCAGAGCGCGAAGATAAGCGTGTGTGTGCAGCCACCTCTGGCTGTCACTCAGGACCAGTTCATTTTAGATTCCTTAGGTACGTTCAGCCGTCTCTCCCTTCCGTTCCCGTTGTTTTTTTTTTTGCATTTCAGTGACGCGTATGATGTATGACCGGTTTCACTAAACCGACGTCAAGCAGTTAAAACATCCGCTAGGTTTTTAAAAGGAAATGACTATGATTGACAGCCAGACCTCAAAGCTTTAAAGGAGGGGGAAAAAAAATCTATATCCAAGTAAAACCTGTGAGCGTGTCAGTGCTAGTGTTGTGACCAAGGTGAACACGGTGGAGAGGGAGCAAAAGGCTGATAAGTGATGCCTGCTCTGGATAAACGTCATCCCTCGCTCTTTATCTCCTCCCCGGTGAGTGTCCAGAGAGACGCTTGCTTATTATCAACACTGTAATAGATCTGACAGATCAAAGGCTAGCAGCTAGGAGACAGATTAGCAGGTTACATCCTCTCATTGTGTGCGCAAGTGAGGACTTTAGTCAGGCATCGAAAACAACCAAACTAACACACACACACACACACACACATACACATACACACTCACACACACGCACATGAGGAGTGACAGGAAGTCTGCCTGAATGCTTTGATCAAAAGTTCAGGTCAAAGGCCGATGTTTCTTTGGCCTTATGATCACGAGTGATGATGTCAGAGCAGCATGGGATCTGGGTTTCAAGTTATCAACTCATCTTATTAACTTACGCATCATTCAAAATATTTAGTAGGCCACTGTTTAGACATTTGTTGTTTAATAGATGAGGGTGAGTAAAAAAAGTATGTTAATTAACTTTTAAAAAAGACAAATACATAATCTTTCAACATAATCTCCTTTCTTTTTAGTACAATTTAGTCCATTTGTCAACAAGCTCTCGTAGTCCCTTATTGCAAAAATGTTTTAGGCCGAGCCATGAATTCACCGCTGTCTTCACTTCTTCATCAGAAGAATCTTTGCAAAAACTTGATTTTGAGGTGTTCTTGATTTTGAGGAGTGTCGACAGTGTGGGAAGAAGTGCGCAGACGTGCATTGTCTTGCAAGATCACAACGCCGTTGGATATCAGTCCTCTGTGTTTAATCCGAAGTTTAGGCTTCAGCTCTTTGATAAGCGTCTCACTGTAACGAGCACTGTTGATAGTTGAACCTTTTTCCTGATAATGTTCCAATATGTCTGGCCCTTGAGAATCACAGAAAAACTGTAAGCACTGGTGAATTTTCCAGCTGATGGTCGACTTTTTAACTTTTTCTCAATTGAGGACGTTTCCGTTCCAGTCTCTGGCCGTTTACTCTCAGGCTCGTAGTGATGAATCCGTGTCTCATCACCAGTAATATTTCTCTTTAAGAAACTTTTACCTTCCTAAGTACAAATTTTGTTTGCAGATATCCAAACGCTTTCTCTATACTTTCTCTGCACAAAGGCTTTGATAACCCTCAGACCACAAAACAGCTACATCACCACATGCTGCTCTTCTTTCAATCAAATGACAAGTGGGGCATCCATTTTTACTCGCACCACAGTTACACGTGAACTGATGTACAGTAACATGTTCACACCTGCACAGCAGTGACTGGGGAGACAGTAGCCTTAAACGGATAAGCGCTGATAAGAAGTTTTAATATAACCAGAGTGCGGATAATTTTTGACTCTCCCTCATATATTTTTTTTATTCCACGGCCCTGTTGATTTCTCAATACTGACTGCTCAGAAGGTATTGATATATTTCCACATGACCAAAACATGGTAATGGTGCTAAAAAATGTCTTACCTTGGTGATAAAGCGAATTTTCATAATTACTTTTTTCATAATACTTCTCCCGATCCATGCTTCTTTTTTTGTTAATATGCATACACATATTTAGATTTTTATCAGATAAAAAGAAACATATTTGTACATACGTGTACAATGTAATAATAATCAGGATTTTTTTTTACTACTTTAAGTACCCGGGTAAAGATTTTTTAGGAAGAGTTAAAAGGTGAAAGCTAAAAATAAGCTGACCAGCTTAATGTAATCAGTGATATTATTATTTCAGGTTGAAACCTGCAATAAAAATGTAATTTCACAATTTTAGTTCGATGTGACATTATATGATATTGGTTTCCACTGGACTGGTGGCTAAATATTAGGATTTACAATTTCATGCCCTTTTATGTCTGTGGTTTCTAACTTTTTTTAATTAAAATCTTTTAATAACCTAGTAATTCAGATGAAACTTGGTCGTGAAAAGACATAAATGTGAAATAATGTATTAGATTAAAATAAAAATTTTAAAGATATTGCAACATGAATTTGACATGGTTACGGACACTACAGATTTTTTATATCAATTTTAGTATAAATACTCATAAAGAAATCTGAAAAATTTGCATTTTAAATGATGATTATTGTTTGAAGCTAGACAGTATCATGCTGAAAAATGCCCCATTTTGGGGCAGATATAAAATCATCTCTCCAAAACGGCAACTTGAAATTTTTAGGGAAGCAAGATTGGTAACTTCCATGTTGCATAAACTTCAGAAGTAGCTTTTTTGGCACACATTTTCTGTATTAAGGTAGGTTAATCACAACCAATACTGTGTAATGTGCTAGTTTTAATATTAATATAAATATTATAATATAATATTTAAATATAATATAATATTAAATATAATATTTAATATTTAATATAAACCATTTCTTTAGTAATGACTTGTAATGACTGTAATGACTGTAATGAGAAAAAGTGTTATGATTGACAAACTTCTTGTGGTGCAATTGGTTAGTGCATTGATCGATCGATCGATCCACCCAACCATCCTTTGATTATACGCTTATTCTATGTAGGGTTATGATGGGTTTGGAACCTATCCCAGGGCACGAGGTGGGATACACCTTGGATAGGGTGCCAACCGATTACAGGGCAAAAGCACACACACTCAACCAACACCCAGTCACACATTACTGGAAATTTGGAAACCTCGATCAGCCTACAAGGCTGTGATAATATACAAACTCTACACACACACACGCACACGCACACACGCGCACACACGCACGCACACACACACACGCGCACACACGCACGCACACACACACACACACGCGCACACACGCACGCACACACACACACGCACGCACGCACGCACACACACACACACACACACACACTCAAAGACTGGAGACTGGATTCAAGCCCCCAACCCTTACTACAGAAATGAGTACTTTTAATATAAACCTTGCAGCCAGAGTTATCGTAGGAGCTTCTGTCACAGAAAGTTAATCACCACCTTCTAACCAATCAAAAGAATTAAACAGTGCTGTCGAATAAAAATATTTTCAATTATTCTATGGTGACTTAAAAGTGAGGATATGTAGAAAAATGGTTCTCAAACACAAGCTGTAACCATCGTACAAACGGACTCCAAAGTAAACGCAGCATTGGGTAAAGAGGTGCCAAACCTGACCAGCGCTCAACACACACACCCTTTCACTTCAGCACTCGGCTAGGGTTTCTCCTGACCCTAAAATGTCAACCGCCAGGCCAGCGTATCCCTAGCCCAGCCATTACGACCTGGCAGCGGTAGAGGATGTTTTAAACACACACACACACACACACACACACACACACACACACACACACACACTTTCACTTGCTCGATTACTACAAAGATCCCTGAACCCTTCATAGACTTGCTTATCTTGATGGGTTTTTTACTTACACAAGATGTGAGAAGTGCTCAACACGCACACGTTATTCATCCATTTGCAAACACACACACAGAATAAGTCCTCGAGGCACTAATCCGAACAAGCCGCCTTTCATGCCTCTTGATCTTTATCTCAAATGTTAAGGCAAGTGTACCAGCTCTCTTGTGCCGTGACTCCTGGCAAACAGCGGCTCCTCGATTAAATTTCAGTTCCGTCAATTGATGAGACAGAGAAGGTTAACTCCCTCGTCTCGTGTTCTGAACTTCTTCAAGCGAGGCTTTCCTCATCTCGTGTGTCGGTTTCGAAAAGCGACGGGGACTTTTGAGAAACACCTCGATAAGTAAATACAAAAACGGGTTCAGGGTTATTTGCTGATTTCTCAGGTCAGGTGATGTTAAATCTTCTTAGTAAAGAGTCAGTACAGCATCACTTTTGCTTTCCATGGAAATCTGACACTCGCTTATTTAAAAAAACTAACAACTTATTATCTCTTGCTCACAGCCTTTCTCTGGACTGAGTGTGTCAAGGCAAATGTTCCCACAAGGACAGTTTCCATGTGTTATTAGTGTTATTTAAAATAATAATTGTTTAAGTCAAAGCAGGACTCTTGATTGTACAGAATAACAGAATGCAGTTATGAGAGTAAAATCTCTGCTTCTGCTACGCTAATGCACTTGTCCCAGTGTTTCACTAGTGCTTGGACACCATCAAGGTAGAAAGTTTTCTCATTACACAAGAGTCATGACCGGAGCCACTGCCTACTTCAAGTCAGAAACGCCGGCCTCCCAGGAACTCCTTTAATGGCTTGGAACGAGGTCAGGACTGTATGCTGGGTGTAGCAATAACTCCTGTAACGTGCAAGTGGTGCTGTGGTGCTGGTGAATGATTGTGTGTACAGTTCCCACAGACAGATGTGTCTCTTCCAAGTTATTTTTAAGGATCAGACATTTCACTCGCTGAATGTTCACAGGAACGAAGAGGAAGGAAGAGCGCTCCACAGAGCCACCTCAGCCAGGCCTTCTTTAAAACGTTTGCAGAATCTCATCACCATACTGTGCTTGAAGCTTGAAGTGAGATTCACGCCTTCATTCTTTTGCTCATGTGATGACAAGTCCATGTTTGGAACGCCCTTTATAGAAAAAAAAAGAAAAAAAGATTTGACCCAACTCGTTTGTAAATGAATTATTTAATTACACAATCAATTTGTGGGTTTGGAAAGAAGGAAAGAATTAGTCGTGGTGAAAACAATCCCATAATGATGATGATGACACTTTCCTATAGACGAGTCCAGAATCGATCATGGGTTATACAATATGGGACAACTTTGAAAAACGCCTCAAGATTTTTTTTTTTTGGTATCATTATTCCATCTCCAATATGACTCATAAATGCTCCGATTCATTGTGATTCACACATACACAGACTTCTTTGTTTCTGTTGTTCTTTTATTCATGCTTTCTCACTTTCAGCTACAATAAGGGCGTAACCAAGGGCGCATATCGTTTCATACAATAACAGCACAGTGTGTTTAGTGTATAATCGACACGAGCAGACATTCCTGCTCGATGGCTTCAGATATTTTCTTTCCTAAACAAATCACATCGATTAACCTTTAAAGGAACGGGTTATGTAATCGATCACAGCAAAGACTTGTTTAATATTAAGTCTGCGGTTTTTGCTTCTAAAAACAAGTAATGGGTTTATAAACCGGACTACGAGGCTGTTTAAAAAAAACTTCATGTCGGCCCTCCCTGGATTGGCAGGTCTAACAGGACCAGACTCCGGGTGGTGTCGTTCTCAATTTTTTCCAGTTTTTTTGTGGGTGTAAACTGACAGTTCTCTGAATGTTTTTGAGTGTTTGAAAGCTCTCTTTGGACCCAAGGGGCGTCAATCGTCACGCACACCCCTCAAACCGTCAAGCTGCTTAATACCTAAACTCAAGTTAAACTCTGTCGATGATGCCAGAACTTTTTGTCCAGGATTGACACAAGTTGAGGGGAACTTTAGCTGAGAATCCAGGTATTATTGATTTGATTAAAAAATTATTATAATTTTTTTATTAGACTCGACAGGCAACAAACAATTACGCATGGACCATATTTGTTTGCGAAAAAAAATCTTGATTTGATACATGCATCATAACTAAATTTGCTAAATGTCTGTATATACATGGATATGATTAACTGGTTGGTTTAAGCCTCTATTCATTACTACCCATGTTAGCCTTGTAGCTCTATTTTGGATGTTTGAAAATTAAACATGGATGGAAACATGGATGACATGGAAACATGGATGACTGAACCAGCAGTAATTTTTTTGCTAGTCAAAACAGTGTGGTGATGTTAATTTGGCAATGTTACGGATGTTGGAGCACCGTTAGTATTGGGTTGTTTTTGAAAATTTGAATTACTTGATGAAATGACGTCAGACCATCTGTCAACTAAAATACTTCCTTGAAGCACTCAATAGAGTAATTTAAGTTAGGAGCTATGATGCACCTCACAGTAATATTTCTTAAAACAAAATTTAAAAATCTGACCCTTCTTGGAAAGTTAAAGGTCCCATATTTCTTCATAACTCAAACTCCTTTTATTTTACTCCTCTTCCAAATGCAACATTTCAGTGTCTATGTAAATGAGCCACTGCTGAGACACACCCCTCCAGAGAAAAGCAGATCTGGGCCCGGTTTCTCGAAAGCTTCTTATCGCTAAGTATCTCTCTTAACGTTATGGCGCATTTCCCGAAACGTTCGTACGCTAAGTATCTCTTAGGTAAGTCACACGTTCGTAAG
>JAQMYL010000018.1:4442249-4495457 GCA_030014365.1 Clarias pachynema | reverse complement strand
TAGTAAAAAGGCTGAATGGCTAGTGACTCCGGAAATCCACTAGCCACATTGGCCAGTGAGCAAAAAAGTTAATGTCAAGCCCTGGTCTGATTGTAACGAGCTCTGTGAATTGTTGAACCTTTTTCCTGATAATATTCTAATACCGCCACTTGAGAATCCCAGAAAACTGTAAGCATCCATTTTCCAGCTGATGGTCGACTTTTTCTTGGTCCGCGATTGAGGATGTTTCGGTTCCTTTCTCTGCCGTTTACTCTCAGGCTCGTAGTGATGAATCCATGTCTCATCACAAGTAATGATTCTCTTCAAGAAGCATATTCACCTCAAAGGATCGGTCCTCAGACCGCAAAATGAGGTGTCCCTGCACACTGCTCTTCTTTTGTGCACATTCAGTTTTGCTCGCACTGCAGTTAGAAATGAACTGGTGTAACCTGTTCACATCTACACACATCTACAAAGCAGTGCCTGGGAAGACAGAAGCCTGTCACACAGCTCGTCATTTAAGTGGAAAAAAAGTGGAATAATTTTTGACTGACCTTCATATCAGAGCAAGTTCAATATAACCTGTTCCGTGGCAGAAAACTGACTGTTCAACATGGCGGGTACAAGAAACCGTTCCAGAAGTTACAGAGTTATAATGTGAGTGAGGACTGTTATGTAATTTTTGACATTTTGGGACAGTAATAAATAAGACATTAAATGTTGCTTGTGCGTACTTGTAGCTCAGTTTACATATACTTTTACGTAAACAGAGATTTTTAAACAGCTCTCTGAGTTTAGGGAACATGTAAACAGTTCAGTCAGAATGAGTTTGCTCTGACTGATGATAAACACGGCTAGCAGTTTGTGTCCTTAATAGTCTGAGAAATGAAGCCACACGCGCGCACACACACACACACACACACACACACACACACACACGAAAACATATGCTCTATAGTTGTTTTTGTGCTATTTGCAGCTCCGAGTGAATGCACAGAAGTACCAGGACCTGCTTTCTGAGCGAGCCGTCCAGTTCAGAGCCATCCAACGGCGACTGCTCACACGCTTCAAAGACAAGACTCCCGCCCCGTTACAGAATCTTGACACACTTATGGAGGGCACTTACCGTCAGGTTAGAAAGCGCGCACACACACACACACACACACACACACACACACACACACACACACACACACAGACACACACAGGTTGTCTTTCATTAACACTCCGAGGACCTTTCATTTGACGTAATTTTTCACGTAGCTAAGTAATAATATGCTCACAACTAAATGTAACCTTATCCTCAGTAACCATAAGAGAAACTTTTGTCTCTGTTAGTTAGTTTGTTTGTTTAAGGAGCAGCAACAAAAAAAATCTTGTTGAGTCCTTCTAAAGGTCCCCACAAGGTCAAACTTGTCAAATATTTTTATTCTTGTGAGGACATTTGAATGGTCCCAACCAAGATCTTAAAAACCCTAAGCGCGCACACACACACACACACACACACACACACACACACACGCACACACACGCACACACACATTAACTTTGTGGGAACATGTGTATTATATGAACAACTTTTACATATAGACCTGATATATATACAAAATGAAGACACACACACACACACACACACACACACACACACACACACATTCTTGGAAATTATTAATTAATTAAATAATTATTGGGACACAGATCACACATTTTTAGAGACCAGATTCATGTACAAATGATCGCACACACCCACACACATGCACACACACACAATTTGACTTTGTGGGGACATTAGTGCAACAAGGACATCTGTATTTAGAGACCTTATTCATGAACAAAATTATAATTTACACACACTTACATGCACACACACACATTAACATTGTGGGAACATTAGTATGACATGAAGAAATTTACATAAAGACCGGATTTATATGCAAAATGATCAGTCTTTATTTCACACACACACACACACACACACACACACACACACACACACACACACACACGCATACATACACATGCACACAATCACGGAAACTGGACATTATTGTAAGACAGATCAAACATTGAGTAGTGGGGACATAGTGCAACATGGAGACCTGTATTCAGAGATCTAATTTATATTCAGAATGATAATTCACACACACACACGCACACGCATACACACGCGCACACACACACAATCATGGAAATAGGACATTATTGGGACACAGATTGCACATTGACATTGTGGGGAAAGAAGTAAAACATGGAGACCTGTATTTAGAGACCTAATTTATGTGCAGAATGACACACACACACACACACACACACACGGTCGCACACGCGCACACACACACATAGTGCCTTGCACTGAACGAGCACAGATTTATGACGTCTCTCTAATGGGTCTCTTGATGTTACATTACCCTCACAGCTAATAGCTCAACCTTTCACTCTTGACTAACATTCAGTAGGCACATATGGAAGCTCCACTGGTGTGTTTGTACTCGTTTTTCTTTTTTTTTTTTCCATGTGCCGTCATAAAACTGATTAGCACTTTGCGAGGCCTTGTGTGTTCATGTGATTACAAAGTGATGGTCCTCTGAAAGAGCTGTTTACTGCAGTGACACAGGGCCACTCCCTTCTAACGAGCACCGATTTGCATTAGGAAGATTGTGATTAATCGTGTGGGTGTGTGTTTTTAAAGGTGAGTAGCTGTAGATTTTAGCAGAAGGGTATAGGAAAGGTACGCTAACTTTAGAGCGCTCTAGCGTAGCAAAACTTAAGAAGAGTCTCGGTGATCGTTTAAACAAAAGCTTCTTGTCAAGTTGACTACAAAGGTTCAGCATTGAACACTTTATAGGGACTTCTTTGTAAGGATGTAATTACAGACCTTGAAGGATTTTCCAGACTACAGGTCTACGACTTTCGAAAGCTGTCATGTCTTCACAATTTTTGTTTTAAACCAAATGGATATTTGGAACAGATGAAAATAATTAATATTTCACATGCCCACTCTTCTGCTTTTTTCTAATTAGGGAAATTAAAAATGTTTTGACAGCTCTGAGTTACACAATGATGACATTTCTCATTATAGTATAGTAAAAAAAATGTCTAAACAAATTACATATGTCAGGTTAGATGTCATTAAAATGTAATTAAAGTGTAATTTTAGACAAACCTAGTAACTGTATTTTTGGCTTAACATTACCCGACTTAACAAATATAAGCGACTGAATACAAACTTTGTTAATATGCAATTGACAGAAATACAAGGGTCAGAATGATCCATTTTCTGACTGTAGAAATCATTTCAATTTACTTTTAGAAAGGACATTCAAATTTTTCGACATAATCTCTTTGCTTTGCTTTTCAACTTGTCAACAAGCTTTCAAATTACCTGGCTGCGAGCCACGAATGCACCGCTTTCTTCACTTGTTCATCAGAAGTGAATTTTCGTTCTCGTAGGGCTGCTTTCAGGGGACCAAACAGGTGAAAGTCCGATGACGCAAGATCAGGACTACTGGGAGGATGCTTTAACACCTCAAAACAGACGTTTTGTAGAGTGTTGATGGTGTGGGCACAAGTTTGCGTACATGCATTTTCATGCAAGATCACAACCCACTTGGATAGCAGTCCTCTTTGTTTTGGTTGTCAATCACCAGTAATGATTCTCTTTAAGATACATTTTTGCTCGAACCAAGGTTATAAATGAACTGTTTTGACTCAACCTCCTACAAACCTCGTACCTCAAGTTCCAGTTGAACACATCCTGAGATACACTGTACCAAAAGCTTGTTAAAGGCTATAGAGCAGGACAATTTCTTTGTTAACCAGTTACCTGAAACGAATAGGAATGAAATGAATAGCTCACTTTAAAAGGCTTTTTTAATTCAAAGCTTCTTGCACCGTGATCGGTCTTCCTGTCTCTTGTCCCAGTGCTTGGATGGCATGCGGGAAATGGCGACACATTATACACGGTGTAATGTAATGTATATTCACACACACACACGCACACACACACCCCTGTCAGAATGGGGATGTATTGATGGGCCGGAAGAGTGATGTGCACTCCAAATGAATAATTCATCTCTATTTATTTGCAAAGACATACACACTCAGGGGAAAAAAAATTGTAGACTTGCAGTGTTCAGGCTACAATAAGGTGGGGAAATGTACTTTATAACATATAAATTTCCTCACTGTGGGACGAATAAAAGGATATCTTATCTTATCCATTTGTAGTTTTCTGTAATGTTCATGTGTCAGACTAGTCCCTCATTATAGCAGATATAAACAGTTGTTCCCTCACAAGCCTCCCTTTTACCCTAAAAAAATAAACATATTGTTGTTTATTTAACTGAGAGGCGGAACAGTGTCGTAGTGGTTAGCGCTGTGGCCTTGCACCTTCAGGGTTCACCACCAAGTCCTGCCTTTGGGTCCTGCCTCTGTGCTTGGTGGGTTTCCTCCCACAGTCCAAAGACAAGCAGATTATGCTAATTAGCATTTCAAAATTGCACGTAGTGTGTGAGTGAGAATGTACAGTAAGTGTATGTGCTTATGTGCCCTGCGATGAATTGGCACTCCATCCAGGGTGTACCCTTACTAGCGTTCTGAGTTCCCTGGGATAGGCTCCAGGCCTCCTGGGACACTGTACAGAATGAGCGGTATAGAGAACTTGTTTCGTCTTTTGTATTTTTTATGTAAAGTTAGCAGGGCAATGTGTTCCCCCATTGGGATTGTTTGGGGAAGTTTGGTTCAATGATAAATTATGCTGGAAAAAAGATGGCTTGAAGCAGGGACCCCACTGGAACTTCACCATTTTGAAAAAGTGAGTTAAAAGACATCTGGCTTTTATTTTTAGATGCTACTGAAGGCTTGATTAGCTGAACCAAGTGAGTTAGATTAGGTCTGGAACTGAAATGTGCATGAAGGTAGGAGCAGAGCAGGAAAACCAGGTTCACAAGATGTCTTACAAACCAATTGTCTGATTGCACAGCAACTGCTTTGTCTAAAAAACAAAACAAAAAAACCCTACATCTTTTCTCACTTTATGATTTTGTTGTGGTTGCCATTGAAATTCACATTGCAAGCAACTGAGGCCTCAACAGATGTACAAATAGCCTCTGTCATGAACGGTCTTCTCTTCTGGCTTCGAACCAACCCTGAAGTTCACGGCACTCATGCATTTTTGATGAGACTCTATCACTGTACATTAGCAAGCTGTGGCTTGTGCCATGCAGCCACGATGATGTTCCACATGTTTTGTGGACAGTTAAGATTTCACCTTCTCATTCACTCTCTCCCTTATATTTTATTCATGAAAGGATGTGGGTGATGGTCCCGTGCCGTCCTGATCAGCTCTGCTTTTTATAAAGTCGCTCTAGGCGCGCACACACGTAAACACGAGGGTCGGTACATGTATGTACGCCAATGACCCAGGGAGTGTTGCTCTAACTGGTGCAGTCAACCACTAGCGAAAGGGCTTGGCAATCATTTTAGAACAGGGTCAGGAGATGGAAAGCAAATAAGAGAAGTCTCAGAGGCAACTGGGAGAATTTCAGGGAGGGGGAATCCCCAGCAGTCTCCATTCCCACAAATATTTTACCTCATACTGGAGCCTTAGAACGAGTTTGGCCTGCTACTGCACAAGCCTGTTGGGTTCCGTTTGCCTCCCTGTAATTAGCAGCTGAAAGGTGTAAGAGGCTGCGCTGTGAGTGACAGGCCTCGGCAAGGGCTCATAATAGAGGCCTCTCTCCTGACAAGCCTGATTTATTTGGGCCCAAATGGGGCACTAAACAGGCTTAAACGGTTGCTAAAAGCACCCAAATACGGGCCAACACTGATCCCGCTGTCTACCTGAAACCTGCCATTAATGTTTGACGGTCAGAGATTCGCGTGTGCGCGTTTGCGTGACGCCCAGTTCGAGCAAGGGGTCTGCCAGATAGCAGTAGTTCTGTTTGTGTAGCACAAGAAAGGCCTGAGGGAACCTGTCCTACACTCCAACCTCCAACCACTCAAAGCTCATCAAAGCGATACATGTGATACTCCTCAAAAGTTTCTAGGCAGCTCCGGTTGACATACACATCTAAGGGATTGTGATGGAGATAAATGACAGTCAGCACCAAGCAAGAGCGAAACAGCTGTCCCGACCACATTCAGGGCGCTTTGTTGTGTAACTTTCACACTAGAAGAAAAGAAAGTAAAGAAGTACCACCCCAAAGCCAAGAGTCATCACATGAAGCCAAGAGTCTTTGTATATGAATCTCTCCATGTTTACAGTACTCGTGCATCTCTTATCTGTGCCACTTTTTAAATTTTTTTTTTTAGATCCTGGAAGCGCACAGGCACAGCGATATCCTTGTGAGAGCTGTCCAGGTGTTTGCCCAAAGGGAGGCAGATTCAGTGGGGCTTTGAGGCCCAGGCATGCTGGCAGACCTTCTGTAGGAATATCTTGGAAAAGTTTACACTTCCAGTTTTAAAAAGTATACAGCTGGCATCACAAAACACTGCCGTGTGTTGTGTATACGTGAGAAGCAGCAGCAAAGCCGCGTTTGGTTTCTCATCTATTCTTGTTATGGGTTTTTTTTTTCTTTTTTCTTTTTTCTTTTCTCCGCCTATTAATGCCTGCATGATATGAGTAATGTAATATCTTGTCTCAGTACGATGGATTCGGGAGCTACAATGGCTGACTCTCCACCCTACTAAACCAGCTCATTTGTGGCCATGTTGCCATAGAATCGGGATCGTATTAAGAAACGGAGCATATCTTCTTCCTGCTGCTCTTTTGTACGCGACTCTGAGCCTTTAGCACCATGCTAATAGGATTACCCATATTGTAATTAAAATGGCCCACACTCAAGCTCGAACGGAGATGGTTGCTGAAATCACTGGCACCAAGACACTCTGTCATTATGCAGTTAGAAGTTTTGCTGCTCAGTAATAATTCCTGTCTGGAGACTTGCTGGCATCTGATGCACTGATTTACTTGATGTATTTGTGGGTGGGAGACTGAACAATAAACTGCCAGTGGGCTAATCTGACATGTCGCCCATTTGTGGAGCCATCACCCCTGAACTAACCTGATAAACAATCAGAGTTTTCCGAGTCCAAATAATATCTCTGCCATACCGGATGAAATCTCCTCTAGATACAGAGGCAAAACACGACTTAAAAGCTTGCACTATCTTCTCTGTGGAGAGATAGGCTTTTTTCTTTTTTTTTTCTTCATTGTTTCAAGACACAACTAAACATGTTCTCACAATCACCTGGAATTTTGGGATTCAGTAAAACAATGGCTAATTGGGGTGACTGCTCTTTTCTTGAGAACTTCAGGTAAAACTGGCGAGGTTTTTTTGCAGATACAATCAAACAGTTGCATTGAAACTATAAGGATTTATGAAATGGAATTGTATATACAGTACATGCAGAGTGTATTCCCACATTATGCTTGGTGTTTTCCCGGAATAGACTCCAGATCCACTGCAACCCTAACCATGACAGTGTGGATTAATGAAGATGATATTTAATGGAACAAAAATGCCCACTGTAAAAGCAAAGAGAATTCCATTTCATTCAGTTTGCATTATGACATCATTCTCAATGATCCTGGGATATTCTCCGCATCCACATTCACCCTGACCTAGCTCACAGAAGAATGAATATGGAGATGCACGATCCAATGGAATTCTGTGATGGACTACAATCCCATTGATGGCATGTTCCTGGTCATACTCATAATTGCTCATAATTAATATTTGTGTTAATTAATAGTGAATGAATATGCATGACTGGAGTGTATTTTTGCCTTGTTCTCAAAACAGGCTTGGATCCACCATAATCCTAACATTCATGAGATTAATGAATTGATGGATGATTAAAAGAAGAATAAATAAACGTATACAGTACTGTGCAAATGTTTTGATCCACCCCTCATTTCTTCATATTTTGCATCCAAATAGCCACTTTCGTATATTTTTGAAAAATGTAGTCTTTAGGAAAAGTTCTTCAGGCTTCCTTGGCTCTCTCTCGTCCTTGGCTCTCATTTTCAGTACGCAAGCTGACCTATAGATCATTCAAGCGTCAAAAACATCTATCTTACGGCATGACCCACTGGGAAACAGGTGCAGATGATGACAGATGATCAGGCTGGTGATTAGTATACTGGGTGATGCTGAATGCTGAGTGGTTGGAGCAGACGAGAGGGGAAATGAGGCTGCTGCTGAGGTTGTCACATAAACAAACGCTTTTCAAATCATATCTTTGCAGCTTTCTTGTTCCTGTTTCTTCCGTTATTTAATTTCATTTAATGAATGAAAGTGGGTCAATACTTTTGCACAGTACTGTATACACTGCAAGTGTATTCGGGTCCGAAACCTAGCGTTCCTAAGATAGATCCCTGACCCAGGATCAGACCCTTACTGAGGGTAAATGAACGAATGACTCAATGCAGAAATTTGCAATCACCTGAGCACAAGTGGAGCAATAATGAACTTGTCATCTCGTGTTCAACATCAGCACACTCTGGGAGATACCTACTGTATAGGAACAGGTTTGTTTTGGAAGACGAGAGTCGAAAGCATACCGAAGATATATAGCACTTGCGGAGAGCCGCGGTTTCACAGGGAAGTTCTTGTCATTAGATTTAAGACTGCATGCCTTGGCTGTAGGTGTCTGTGCCGGCGTTTTCTCGGAGTGGAAAGCGTTGAGATTTACACGGCTTCACGGCTGACCTGCATGAATAAGTGCATATGTTCCAGCTCGGCATGTGAACCTTTTTGCAGGTTGCAGGGAATGACCAATTTTCCAGGGAGGGACCAAGTTTCCGAAGGTTTTATAAAGACGAGAATATTGGTGTCCTTACAGAGGTTTTTTTTTTTTTTTTTAAGCAATAGTATAAAATGCATTAGGTTAAAAATAAATAAATAACATGGGGAAAATGTCAGGGTTTTTTTTTTTTTTTGGTGGTGCCTCAGTAAAGGTCTTTTTAAGTAGAACGAATCATGCTGCAGTTTGCTCGGATGACTTTCCCAAGCCCGTCTCACTAAAGTCAACACGTCCTTCGTGTCCACCTTTTCTGCTTTTCCGCTGCCTAGATTAGCGCAACAATGGCAGATTTATGTGATTACGCGTATTTGCTCTGTAATCAGAGGCCCCGCGTGGCAAAGGCCAGGCTTCACCGGATATTTATCTTGTTCCTGTAAATTCTGAAGCTGCCTGTGTGTGTGTACGTGTGCGCATGTGTGTGTGCATGTAGTGTGTCTGTTTTCTTTCGTCTTCCCCCGAGTGAAGCTGTTCAAAGGAGGCCATTGAGAGAAAAGCAAACAGGTACGATGGAGCCAAACAGGAGCATGCGCCGTGCAAATCGGTGGCCCACAATCAGCCCAGTGTCACCCTGTACAACCCCCCACCCCCACCCCCACCCCCCCCACCCCACGTCATCCGAATCGCCATTAGCATTTGCATCAGAAGGGAGGATGGAGTGAGAGAAAGAAGAGAGACAGAGGAACGAGTGTAGAGGAGAGATTCAACACGCAGCACAATTGCGCACGCAGCGAGCACGCGCCAGCTTGCCGGCTTCGCCTCAAAAAGATTCCAGATGCGACCTTAGCTGCTGTTAAAAGGTTAAACACACATGAAAACACACTCCGTATAGTTTGCTTTACCGAAGATTCTCTTTCTCTTTGGAACCGATTCCCTGTTATATTTTTCCTGGATCTGTATGGCAGGTCTTGTATTAGACCTTTCTCTTCTTGCCATCAGGAGTCAGCCTTCTCCCGTTGCCTTCGCCCACTCCGGAGAGCACTTTTTAAAGGCGCTCAGTGCTTTTAACATTAATTCGAGCCATTTAACCGCAGTCAAATGACTCTCTGTCTTTTCAGGCTTATTTTATATTAGTCATGCGGCAGGGTTTTTTTTTTTCTTCTTTTTCCCCAGAGCTTTCCCCTTTCCCAGCCTGAGCGGCGAGGCCGCCTGCCTGTCACACGTCCATTAGCGCTTTATGTCGCACATATATCCGCGTACAGTATATTCGCCCGACCGAGAGTTAAAATGCATGTCAGATCTGTTACGCGCCCCTGAAGAGCGGGCAGTTTAACGGGCTCTCAGAGGGCAATGGAATGTCACGAGGGTCTGCTTTCATGGAAGGGGGGATGGCATGAGGCAGAAAACGGAGACGGGTGGAGGGAAGAAGAAGAAGAAGAAGAAGAAGAAAAAAAAAAGACTGAGAGTGAATTAGGTGAATTAGGTTTTGCGTGAACTAAAGAGCCCTGGTGAGAAAAGGTCATATTCGGCCCCTCGGACAGGGTGGTGCACTAGTGTCTTCTTTCAGATTGTGTGATTGTGTGTCCTTTGTATAGAGACATGCCACAGTTGCACACCTGGCAAGGTTTCTTTCTGTTTTTCAGACTCGCTGGCACATGCACACACACACACACAAACACACACATACACACACACACATACTGTATACAGGTGCACGTACAGTATTTCGACTCGTGATCTACACAAAGATTGGAACAGGGAAGACATACTAACTATTTACGTCTCTAATGTTGTGTTGTCTTAAGGACACAGTCAGACAAGAGTGTTATCTCGTGTAGATACACACACACTGGCGTCTCAGCTGGGATTTTGTCTTGTGTTCTTGTTTGTGCGCTTTGGTGTGTGTCTATGAGAGTGTGGAATCCTTCATGTACAGTTTTAGATGTAATGTTATTGAAAAAATAGTAATATTAAAATGTTCTCCCGTAATGAATTTATTCGATTAATATTTTACAGGTTTCTGAGGGTTCTGTGATCAAAACCCTCAGGACCGGAACTTGTGATGAGATTTCTGGCGAATGAAGGCGGGGAAAGTGATTGACATTTAAAGAAGACTTCAAAAACGCCTGATTTTTAAGAATGAATGGATAACTTGTCGCAGATCTGTGAAAGAGGCACACGCATATGTCTATACGTACACACGATCACATTGTGCACATCACAGGAACTCGGCTGAGAGTTATAGCCTCAGTTCTCATTCCAAACTATTTTCACATTTTTAAAGGAGTTCCTGGGAGGCCTGCGTATCAGATTTGAAGCAGGCAGAGTCTGATCGTGGCTCCGGCGTACTGAGAAATCTTTCTACCTTGATGGTATCTAAGCACTAGTGAAATGCTGTGATAAGAGCATCAGTGTAGCAGGGGATTATATCGAGAAATAAAGGGAGTTTTACTTTAATGTACACAGTGAATTCGATCTGGTATGGTATGGTTGTTGGTGCAACATCGGGTGCCTTTTTTTTTTTTTCGGATCTGAGAGACTACACCGTTCACAGGCTCACCCAAAATCGGACAGGTGAGATTTAGACAAAGACCATTTCTTAACTGTCCTGTCCCGTGTCCTTAGGTACCCTAAAAGCCACCCATAAATCTTTATGACATTTTCAAGTTCCAATAATAAGGTATTATTGTAACATCTCTCTCATCCTCATCCGTAGCACAGAGTGTAGCTTGGCTAATCGTTTCTGAACCACTTGAACAATCTCACCATGGAAGATCTCAGTTGTTTGCACACGCGTGTGCAGTGTGAGCAGGGTCACTGTGTGGAGGTGGCCTGGCTGCAGTATGGGAGGTGAGTTTGGGCTGGTGATTACAGAGCGGGAGCAAGCGTCTGCTAAAATGAGTAGAGAAAGCTGCTCTAATGAAAGGCCTCCTCTCTGGCCTCTCAGCGGCTAAATTTGGAACCTCGAATGAACTACAAACGAACGTAGACAAATCTGAAGCGGCATATCGCTGCAGGTCCGGCGGCACACGCGCTCATTTCTAGCGCAGTTCCAATGATACGTGCAGTCCAGATTCAATCAGGACGCAGCACAGGTTTGGTTTAATGGCCGGTCAAGATAATCCTGTGTGCGGTTATTGTTTGATTGAACCTTTATCATGTATCCGTGATTAATTTAATGAACCTTAGTTGGCAAAAGTTTCTGGAGCTGTAGTGATTAGACAGACTCGGTTTCAGGCTCTGATCTGACCCACACCTGACCAACGCTCCACATCCGCAGGTTATACTTTTTAATCCTGTCTGCATTTTGTAATACAATTCTGGTCACGAATGTCATTCAACGATTTTAAATCACGCATTTTACCAGTTCTCCTGTCAGCACGTCCCAAAAGAAGTCGTTTTAGTCTCCATTAGAGATGGGGTGAAAAAAATAATTCAGTTATATATCACGATTCATGTATTTCCACACTCACTTTGATTTAAAATTTTTCTTTTACTTTTCCATTTGAAGTGGTAAAATGTTGCAGTTCCTCTATAATCCTGCAGGAGGTGCACTCTAAACTATTCGCACGGCACAGCATTGTGCTACTACAGTAGGAGCAAATTATTTACGTTTAAGTTTGTTTAGAATTGTAACAAAATCTGAAAAAATTAATTTAATATAGAATCGGGATGTTTATTAAATCCTGATTACTTACAGAATCAAAATACAAATCTAATTGGCACCTGGGTATCGTGATGATATCGTACAAGGAGGTCCATGGTGATTCCCATCCCTAGTCTTCAGCGTGCATGTACAAACTAAAAACATCAAGGAAAAAAAACACCCGTACTTCTTGTACTTTCTTTTGGTCAGGGTTTGAACGAGCCTAAGACCTCCTCCCTAATGTGACCTCACATAAGTAGATTCCCCCTCCCCCGGGTCGAGTTGTTACCCAGCTCCACCTGGCCATCTTCACAGAAAACACGCAAACCTCTGGCCATCTGCATGGAAAACAAAATGAAAAACCCCTTTCATATGTTATTTTAAGCCAAGGCTAATTATAAAGGTAAGGTTCAGATGACTAAAACATGGGTGTGAAATAAAATCTTGATAGACGGACACAGAGAAAGCCTGTGTTACATAATCAGACCAAGGAATTTACAAGAGCGTGTTGGCATCGGTGCATTGGAGATACATTTCATTGGTTTCCTTCTTCTTAAGCCATTCGAATTTAGGGATCTGAATTTAGGGACGGACCAGATTTGCTGGACGAACATGGACGTTTTGGTGTAACAGGATCAGAGTGTCAGCCTCACAGAGGAGCAGGAGGATTAACAAGAATCAGGGGAGGAAAAAAAAACAAAACAAAGAGCCCCGGCCTTATCAGGCCGTGTGGTTTGGAGCCTTCCACGGCGGCCGATAAGCCGAGCTCAGGTTGCCCATGCGGGTTGCCAGATGCTATCACTGCTCGCGAGTCTTTCTCGATCCCCCCTGATTCTGCGCTCCAAGGGCTCAGTTTATAAACAAGCATTGTCCGGGCCAAGCGACCGAGCGCTATCGAGCCGCGCGCTATCTCCGCACCGTGACCCAACACAAAAGCAGTTACTGTCTAGGATTATTTGTTGGTATGATGCTGATCTCTCTGTCTCTCTCTCCCTAGGGAGTCGTTTCCCTTTTCCCACACACTTTTTTTCCTTTTTTGAAATACACTCTCTTACTCCTACTGTTATTTTCTGCTTGTGTAAGCAGAAGTGACATTTCAAAGACATGTGATATTTCTCATTTCTGATTTGTTCAGTCTCAAAGCGGCAGTGTGCTTGGGCTCCAGACAAACGCTACATCCTAGAAAAGTTCCATCCCAGCTCAAGCTTCATCACGCAAATGATTTTCTCTTGACGGTTTCAGCTTGACAGGGTATAATTTATCTCCTATATCTGTGATCCATCATGCCTGTCTCTACATCTGTTTTTATAGCAGCCTGTCCAGAGATCGATATAGACTCTGGACAGGCTGTCCGTCCAGTTTCTGTCTCCGTCTCCCTGAATCTGTTTTCCGAAAAGTTATTCTTCCTGATGCATTCATCCAGACGTACATGTTGCCACAAACACAAGGGCTGGCACTCAGCATATACCGTCTCAACTGTTGTACCTGACAAAAGCCGAGCTCGTTTCAAGTCTGCATCCGTCTCATAAAACCTCAGCATTACGATTCAGTAACTCGGGTTCGAGGGGAAAGTCCGCTCCCGAGCCACAACAGACAGTCCCACACCTCCACGTCGTCCTTTGTACTTTTCCTTTGTGGGTGAGCTGATCTCACCCACAGGGCATCCGAAACACTCCCAAATTTCTGTAAGAGTGAACCGACCAACCGACGGACGTCAAAGCCTCACATTCGGATGAGCAGCTTTTCCACGTCAAGGTGCAAGCAAGACCGCAAACCAAAATCATCCCTCACCCAAAAGAAAAAAACAGCGAACGAATAAATATGGGCTGTTTATCCCAGCTGGGGAGATATTTCTGCCTCTCAGCTCCAGCTTGCGGCTCGGCCCCTCAGGAATAATGGATTTGCTTGGCTCGTCCCCGGCGCTGGTTACTGGTCACGGTTTGTTTTGGGTCATAAACGTTACGTCGGAAATAGACGGGTATATTTAGGATGTGTAATTTTTGCGAAATGCGAGGGTAAGCAAGCGTCTTAAAAACCGGGATGCTTCAGTCAAATGCCTTGCTGGAAAAATGATTATATAGAGATCATTTTAATGAAGCGGAATCGGCTCGCGTGCCATTCGTTGGTGGTTTTTCAAGGCCTCTGTGAAGCCTCGGCCTGACCCTCTAATAAGCTTGAACGCTTCAACCTGAGCCTTTCACTCTTCCTTTTGCAGTATGAAACAGGATGCGAGGCTGCACTCTGTTTGCTAATCTTCTCTCCTGGACAGTCGGGCCTGGATCCAGTCCTTCACACACCACGCACACACACACACACACACATATACATACACACACCACACACTCACACGCTCACCACCCTGGCTTAAATGTGCCTTTGTTCCTCCTCAGCTGGCATCAATCAGGCCTTGCGCTGGCCCTCACAAAAGCCCCTTCACCACGGCTCAGTTTGCCTTGGCACAAGAGCCCGTTTTGTCACCACACACTCCTCTCCGTTAGCGGGCTTCGCTTTCAAAGGCGGCTTCCTGGTTTTCATCCCTCCGAGACCCGGCGGTTCGCGAGCGATTAAACCTGAGTGAAAACTACTAGGCGTACAGGTGACAGGTCACTTCAGCAGCAGCACTGGATCTCTGTGTGTGTGTGTTTGTGTGTGTGTGTGGTATGTGGGAAAAATAAGTGCGTATAAATAACTCCTGTTCTCGACAGATTACAATTTCTGTATTTTTTTACCGCACTGAAATAATTGGAAGGTTTTTTTAATCATAAAGTGTGGTCCCTTTCTTCTTTTTCTTTTTCTTTTATAGTTCAGTTCAGCAATCTTTCCTGTCAACGCAGCTTCCGTTCCCACTCCGAGTGCTAAACCTGAGCTTAAAGCCAGCGCTTGCACCCCTCGTAACCTTCTTCAGTGCGAATGAGACGTTCTTTGAAAGGAAGTCAACACGGAACGGCGACGACTGACTCACGTTGCTTATTTATTTATTTATTTTTCCTCCTCGTCCCTGTCAGGTGATAGCGTTGGCGGACGCAGCGGAGGAGAATCGCGCGTGTCTGGTGCAGGCCTTCTCCAGGTTACGCAGCGCCACACACCTGCTCATCCTCCTGGTCTCTCTTTGGCAGGGACTCGGCAGCGATCAAACCGCTATACTGGAGGCCACGCTGCTGCCGCTGCTGCAGGATACACCACAGCTGGTGAGAACACACACACACACACACACACACACACACACACACACACTCACTGCATTTTAGTTATTAAGGCATGTAGGATATACTGTAAGGAAGTCATAAGGAATTAAATTCTCAAGTATTTCACCTCAAGTATTTTTTATAAAGCGCGTTCAACTGAAACCGGGACTGATGAAATTTCTTGTGAGTGAGGCCATAAAAGTGATTTGACTTTTAAAGAAGACTTCAAGGTGATCAGACTCTTAGCCACAGGAAAACTTTTGAATGGTGCGAATGTTTTGAAGGCCGTACATCCATGAATGACAAACCTGGCTCAAAGTGGACACACAATCGTTCATCAACACCACTTGCACATTACAGGAACTTTAGCTGGGAGTTATCGCCACACCCCTCCCCCGTACAGTCCTGACCTCGCCCCAAGCCACATTTCCACATGTTTGAGTCTTTAAAGGAGTTCCTGGGAGGCCTGCGTTTCAGACATGACGCAGGCTTTCTGATCATGGCTCAGTCGTACTGAGAAAACTTTTTCTACCTTGATAGTACAGTAGTGTCCAAGCACTAGTGAAACACTGGGAACATATCTGCTCATTACCTCACTTTAAAAATATATATATATATCAACTCGCCCTCCTGCAGGTCAGGTCAGAGAGCAATACTATTCGCTACGCTATTGTTGCCTGTCCAGCGAGACAGTTTAAGTTCAACGCACTAATGTGCGTCTGTAGTAAAAGAACGCTCACACACTGTCCCTCTCCCTATTTCGGGTACTACCCTTGACCTCAGAGGCCCCCGAAGCGTAAACCCATGCTGTCCATGTTGGCTGACGCTGCTGAAAGCCGACCAACAGTTTATGCTCTTTAGGAACAGTATATTGTGTGTGTAGTTTGTGTGTGTGAACTTGCGTGTGAGTGATCCGTTCAATAAAACAAACACATTGAAAGAAGCAGTCCACCGAGCGCCGACAGTGCGGAGAGACAAAATGCTTGGATTATTTGAATTATTTATTTGATTTGTATATTCTGCTTTCATGAGGCATGAGTTGATCAGAGATTCCTCACTAAGCTTCCTAAGCGTTGGTTGTCCTGAAAGGACTACAGTACACACATACCATGGAACGTGTCACTGAGCGACATTTTAAAAATAGAAGGAAATAACGAGCGTATACAGCTTTTCATTCCTCCTTCAGAGCGCAACAGGCTTGTCTGGTGAATTGAATTATGGGATTGCCCTCAACAAGTACAGTTTATACAGACCGCCCGAAACGCATACAGAGAGAAAGAGGCAGACAAGAAGGTAGACGGGCCGGCAGCCCACCTATAGGCAAACCGTCCAAAAGACCGACCGATAGATAGACAGACAGGCAGGCAGACGGAGCAACATTTGGATAGACGGAGCACCCGACAGGAGGGTAAACACACCGATCGATAGACAGACAGGCAGGCAGATTGACGCAGTGATAGACAGATAAACAGACTGACAGGAGACCAATTGATTGACTAAATGACAAACAGAGAGATCGACTCACTGATTAATAGGTGGACAGAATGACCAACAACACCAGGAAAACTTGCACATGCTTAATGACTAATAATTAATCACCACAATTAATAATTAAGGGCTTAGCTTAATAATAATTAACTGATTATTTGAAACAGGAATAAATAAATATTTTTTTGCTTCTTGTTCTCAAGTGTGTGAATGCATTACTCCCGTGATGCTCTAGAGGGCGTGTTTCAAGATCTGTCGCATCGCTCCTTCCCAGTTATCAATTAACCAGCATTCTGCCCACACACACACACACACACACACACACACACACCGCATAGGCCAGGGCTAATCCCAGCTGCAGGCGTCACTGCAAATACCTCCAGAGTGAAAGCGGTGAGCTCCTTCCCTAGTAAACATGCTCCACAGCAACAGGTGGCACACACACACACACACACACACACACATGAAAACACTCGGCAGAGCTGTAATTTTCTCGCAGAGCTATATAAGCCGAGATCTAAAGCAGGACGGTGTCCTCATCCGAACGCACGCGTTACTTTTAGATCAGTTCCATATATACATACATGGACTGCTATATTTATACCACCACTTCTCCGCGCGTGCCGCACGCGTGAGCTAATGCAGGCCGTGACAATTACCACCAATTACAGCCAATTACCGGGGAATCCTTTTTATAACACAACCGCACAACAAGCAGACAGACCCGGTCTTTAAAGGTAGAGCTATTTCCGTCCGTGTTGTTGGAAATGCTCTATTATCAAGGACAAGGGGAACGATAAGAACGAGGGAACGAAACATGTTTCTCGAAAAAAGAAAGCGCGTCTTGGGAAGCCGCAACGGGGTGTAAACATGGAAGTTTGGATGGTGACAGACGGAGGGTATATACAAGAGAGCGTTTGGTTTCTATAGCTACTGCTGAGAGAGAGAGAGAGAGAGAGAAAATGAGTCACGGTCCAGACCCAGATAGAATCAGTAAACCAAGCCAACCGCTCACTAATGACACGTATCATGAGCTTTCTCTCTCGCTCCCGCTCATTTCCTGTTCCACCTTCATGTCCCCAACTCGAGCAAATCGTATCGCCATATATATATGTGTGTGTGTGTCAGGTCAGCCCACACATTTGGACACACACACACTTTCCCCATCGCCCACCCAGAGCCACGGTCACCGTATTCGTTTTTAGTCCCTCTTATCTTTCAAAGCAAATAATCCCGAGTAAGCAAGCGCCACTGGAATTCCAGCAATGCACTCGGGCATGAGGAAAGCACTCGGGTTTTACTCACCTGTGACCACCTTACCTGAGAAACTAACCTCCCAGGAACACACACACACATTTTCTTGCATTTGTGGAGAAACTTTTACAGAATAAATCACGGCAGTTCCTGGGTTCTGAAAAACTCTTCCTTTCATTTCTCTCTCTCTCATACACACACTCACACTCTCTCTCTCTCACACACACTCTCTCTCCTTCTCTCTCCCCTCTGGCTGTAAATGGCTTCTCCCTGTCATCATCATTACAGGACTGATTACCTGTCATTAGGGTTCATTAAGGGCTATCTGGATGGCGGCAGGGGACAGAGCAGCCCTGCCCTGCCTGTCAACACCAGGGTTCATCCAACATCTCCGGGAGTCTTGGACACACACACACACATACATTCGTCCATGCGTTAGGCTGTCCATCCAGCCTGTCCACAAGCCGCTCCTGAATTTTTCCAGTTCCTGTTAAGCTCATTTTTCCCCTCTCTGAGATTCCACTAGCACTTACGTGATGTGATATACCAGTGAGCTTAAATACTCGAACAGTAAAACTTATTACAAAAGGACTCTTATTTTATTAAACATTTTTGTAGCCAAATGTCAATTTAGTGCACAAAAGGACTCCAGGAATCAGGCATGAAAAACTCCATAGACGTGATGAACCTGGTCATTCAGTACGTTCAGGTCGTCAGCTGACTTTATTTTATTGCCACATAACGTTGCTGAGTCTCGACCTGAGCAAAAGGAAGCAACACCAGATCTTAACACACTGTCTCCAGAGGCTTTTGTTCAGTGGACTTTATCACTCAATCTGCTCCGAAGTCCATCACTCCAAAGTCAGATCTTTATGCTCCCTAGCAGATTGAAGCCTTTTTTTTCTTGACGTGTGTCACAAGAACAAGTTGCTTTCTCATGGTCACGCAGCTATTTAGTCTCAATCCTGTTGTGAGTTCTCATCACATTATTGTGTATGGAAATGCTCTTACTTTCACTTACTAAACATAGCTCTGATTTGTACTGAACATTTTTTATTCTGCAACTTCTGTCATGTTTTTTTTTCCTGACCAGGTTTCTGCCATGAAGTTGACAGTTCAGCTCTGTCCTTCCAGGTTTTAATAATGTGTTGGACAGTCCATAATGCAGTTCCATTTGCACGATGCAGGCCAATAATTTGAACCTTTTGAAACAGTGATTTTAAAATAAATAAAATAAAAACACTTCAGGACGTGCCAGGTTTGGAATATGATTAACATTTGGTTGAGGTAACAGTGACTCTGTTTCAAGTAGGCCCTCATCCCACCTACTGTATAACTGATTCTTGATTTTTTTATTTATTTTTTCTCACAGCATGCCAACACCAAGTGTTCCATTCTTTACGTATCTGCAGTACAGGCGAGATTTTAGAGTTGGGGACCTGGATGCTTGTTGTCCACATTAAACCCAGAATCTACAGTAGCTTCACTATGTTTATAGATTTTGATAAGTCACGCTAAAGACTAAACTACTTTAGCATGTCCTTGTGACACCACTGAAGAACTCGATACGGAGAGTTTCAGCTATGAGGGATGTTCAAGTCAAAACGGGACATTCGGGTAAAAGAAGCAGTAAAAGCGATGAACATTTAAAGAAGAGTTCAAGCACAGTATGGTGATGAGACACTTACTGAAGTTGCAGGAAAACATTTTAATGGTGCAAAAATTTTAAAGAAGGCGATCCCAGAGCGCACTGCAGTCGTTCCCAGGATCATGTTGCAGGACGGTGCATGACCTCGGTTACAGGAACTCGGTTGGAAGTTATTGCCACATTCCCCATACAGTCCTTTTCCACCATCCTTGGGCCATTAAAGGGGTTCTTGGGAGGCCAGCGATTCAGATTTTATCCAGGAAGTCCGGTCATGGCTCTCATACTGAGAACTTTCTTCCTTGATGATCCATTAGTGTAGCAGTGGATTATATAGAGAAATAAAGGGAGTTTTTACTGTTTTGTTATTCTGCATAATCAGAATTCCCAGTTTGGCTTTGTATAATCAGAATAAAGACAGTTCTTTTAGTTCAGTTGAAGTTGAGGATGATGTAATTACATTTTTTTTTCTCTCTCACATGATGCCAAAATTCCTCAGCGTTTAGCCCGAAGTCCTGTCCTTCACTGTCTCTGGGATTTAACGCATTACTTGAACTGTGCCACTGGGGGCACTATGTAATCAAAGTTCATCCCTTACCTTTTAAAGGTCAATTTTAGCTATCACATTTGATTGAACTTGACCGTCGATGAAATTATAAGTGATTTACTGCCTCACTAGTTACATCAAAGACACATGTCCTGCGCACTCCTTTGTAGCCCGAGCGCCTAACATTCTCCCTCTTTCTCTTTTCCCCTCAGGGCTGGGAGGAGAGCGTGGACGCAGCTGTGTCTCATCTCTTGAGAACGTGTCTGTCGAGAAGTCCAAAGGACCAAGCAATTAGCCTGAGCACGTCCCAGCTGAGCATGCCCAAAGATACCTCACGCCTCAAGAAACATATCGCGCTGCTCTGCGATCGCATCGGTAAAGGAGGACGGCTGTCGCTTTCCTCTGAAGCGAACGCTCCGACACCTGTTATGATGCCAGGTCGGAATAAACCAACAATCTCTTTAATCTTTGTTGTATTTATACTGTATATATAACAAGGGGTTCAACAAGGTTCAGTACGGTGTATGATTCACTTTCACTTGTCCTTGTCTGTCCCGTTATAAAAGTTAAGAGCTTCCGAAGGATGGTGTTAAAGGCCCCGTTTCATTGATCAGTGTGTTTGCTGTCTGGCTGTGTGCTCCTGCATACCTTAAAGGCTCCAGGCCCTCAGCAGGGCCCATCAGGACAGAGGCTCCTACGCATCATTAAACTCCAACAATAGGACCCAGTGGGGGCCGAAGAAGCCGCCTGTAATCCTCTGCTTTCCTAAAGCACCGTAATTCCTGCCCTGGCTCACCCTCCGGACCTCATCCTGCAGCGTGCTCAAATAAAACCCACTCATTCTTCTTCTTCTTCTTCTTCTGTGTGGATTTCACCCTTTTTCTAGGTCACATCACATACATGTGGTTTTTGGCCATGTCACAGAGAAGAATGTGTGAAGCAGTGCCGCAAGTTTGTCGAGTTCGGTTTTGAAGACCAGGTATTTCGTCCTGTATTATTTTGAGGTTAGTAAATTACGGAAAAAAACAAAGGATTACGAAGCATTCTGACAACACTTGACACACCAGTTGGACCGGAGAAAGGGATAACGTCTGGGAAAACTAACTGGACATGAAAACGTTGGGTTGAAAACGTCTTAGACTGACAATTCCCAAACTTAGCGTTCAGCGAAAGTTGGATCAAGGGCATCAAAGGAAAAAAGAAAACCCAAATCATATCCGTCAATTTGACGTGCTAATCATTTCCATGAATTCTTCCGTGCTGATTCTAACCCCGTACTGGAGGAAAATAACGTCAAAACAAGTCGGCTCCAAGCAACAAGAGCGGATCCTGTCGGCTGTGATGATGATGATAAGAATTATTACAAATTGATTAAGATGTTCTAAGAGATGCTGCCGCTGTAGTTACAGTATAAAGATTGTACTGTGCTTAGAAGGGGGTCTTGTTTTAGTCTATCAGGATTATTTTAAAATAATTTTGAGGTTAATTAACCACAGAAGTGTGATTTGCGGTCTTGGAAAACAACAAGGGTTAAATGAATTCTGAGTACAAACTGCAGTAGGAGACTCACTAACATGAACCGTTGTTCAACGGAAAACCAGCCAAATACCACCAGCCGCTCAAGTGGGGCAAAAGAAAATGGCGATTATTTGAGCCGTCGCGCTGCAATGGCTGAGCTGCATTATTGGAGTACGTACATGTAGAGGCCACTCAAGATACGATCAAGAGGCATCATTTAATCATGATTTTGATGATGCTTTTTAAGCTAGATATCGGTAAAATAATCTTCCGCGCCATTACTGCACTAACGGATAATTAGCATTCATGAATTCCCGTAATATTTTTTACGCAAGCTTCAGAAAACATTCACACATCGTTTGTTTTATTCAGGGAGGTTTTCCCTTATCTGCTGCCTCTGGCTTAGATCAGATCTTAAAGATCTGGGTTTCCATAAAGCAGCTTTGATTTGCGAATAAAATTGAATTGATTCCAATTAAACCCAAAAATAGCTAGCATGAAAGGTGAAATTATTCCTTTGAATGTTGCGGCCACGATCATATCGGCGCAGTTGCGGTGGTCGCGGTTGGTTTCACGGCCGTAACCGCCACCCAGGCGCAATCCGCACACACGCTCGCGTCCGAGAGAGAACGTCTCACTCAAGCGATCAATTCTCGATGTGAGTGGCAACCCCGATTCACTTTTCCAATCTCTCTCTCTCTCCCTCTTTCGTTTTTCCTCGGTCGCTTTACTCACTTCCTGGCTCGGAGCCAAAGCACACAGCCGGCTCCCATTCGAGCAAAAGCCTGTCAGGCTGTAGATAAACAGTAATTTATTACCCGATGCTTTTTCAACCGGCTGTGAATGCAAAGTGTTTACGTTTCCACCAGCACCGGCAGCAACAGAGACCTCTGTGCCCGTTCGGGCCCCCGATTTTTCAGCTCCCGTGTTTGTCTGTGTGTGTTTTCAGAGCGTGCAGGGTGTTTACGTCTGTGTGTCGCTTCGTGTGGATTAAACGGCTGGAGAGTCGTGATTCTTTGTGAGCTTTTTTTTTTCGTTTTTCTTTCTCTCTCTCTCTCTCTCCACGAGGATAATTGCAACTTTAGAAAAGGAAGAGAGGGAGGGACCGAGGGAGGCAGAGAGGAGAGTAGGGGGTTATGTCTGATGACGACGCTCCAGCTCTGTGAGGAATGTGCGAATGATTAAGCGAGCGAGTGTCATCTTCTTCTCCTCTCCCCTCCACTCCGCGTCTGCAGCCTCCTATCCGATCCCTCCTCTCTCCCTCCCTTATATCGCTCCCTGTCTGCCTCCATTTCTCAATCTCTCTCTCTCTATCTCTCTCTCTCTCTCACTCTCTCTGGTGATCTGGCCCCGTGTCCTCTCCATGGCAGCTGGGACATGTAGAGTGTCCATGATCTCACGCCATCCTCATCCGTGATAGCGAGAGCTGATAGAGGGATAGAGTGTGGATGGATACATTGGACGGATGGAGAGCAACGAGCTGTTCTCAGCCGTCCGCCGAGCATTCTTTCTCCCTGATGAACTGCGTCTGTAGGACACGTTGCCTCGCTTCCTAACACCGAGCTCAGGACACACACACACACACACACACACACACAAATCACAAAAGCAGACCTTTCTGATTTGTCTCTTCCTGTCATTTTTTTGTTTCTTTCTCGAGAGATTCATTGCTCAGTTGTCCCATTCTGTCTTTTTTTTTTCTTTTTCTTTTTAACGGATTAAAAAGTCAAACCCATTCCCTCCTGTCCTTCAAACTCGCTTCCTGTGCGTCTCGCACCGCACCTGCCTCAGAGCCTAAAAGTCTCCCGGACCCTTTGGCAAAGCAGAATGTCCTCCCACCGAGACGGTAGGACAGACAGCTTGCGGAATTCTCCATCACTCCCACTCGGCGCTGGCTCAGAGCTCGGGACCGAGGTCAGGCTGAGAGCCGACCTGACTCTCTGCCACATATCATGTCTGACGATGATGGAAAGGTAAAGTGGGAGGTTGGAGCTATTAACAGGACTAAACTTGCAAAAGTGAAGAAAGCTCCTGAATCCTTGACCTCTTGACCTTAAATTTGATCATTTCTGGTTTTGATCCGTGGGTCCTGTTACAGATGATTGCATATTACAATCATCAAATTTTATAAAGTACAATGTTTATCGAGTAAGGAAGGTGACACAAGGCGGCATGCTGTTTAAGGAAAATAATCGACGATCGTTATAGAATTTAGAGTTAGTATCATGACCCCAAATTTTAGTATTTTCCAAATAACATCATACGAGAAATCAATTCCAGTGTCTTTTTCCAAGTCTTTTTTTTTATTAGCCGTTACTATGGAAACAAGAACATATTAGAACAAGCACAGCGATAACCCTAACCCTTGCAACTACAACTACAGAAATTAAAAGAAAGTGTTGAAAATTAATCAACACGTCCTGACCAATCAGAATTCAGTGTAACGTTCTGGTGTAAATATTACATCATCTTTTTTTTTTTTTTTTGGCTTAGACTAATTCATATTTTGTTACAAACAATGCAAATAGAGATTAAAAAAAAAAAGTTCACTTAATGTTTACATATCCATCTGGTCGGTCAGAAAGGAGTGTGTCGCCTTGTGTTATTTGGAGTGCGTTGCATTAGTGTAACACCTCATGCACCTACCCAAGCCCAGTGCATTAAGGCATGAGATTCAAGGCTCCTTTACTGCCCTGTCTCCCATTCAGCTTCTTTATGGAGGCCTTAAATGCATTCCGGAGTTCCTGTTCTCCATCAAGGGAGACTTTTTATACCTCCTCTGAGGCGTCTGAGTTTTTTTTTTTTCCCCCTTTCAGGAAGTGTTTGTGTTTTTCCCAGGCACTGCAGCTGAAACCCCTGCTGTAGACGTGCATTTACATATTCATGCAAGCTTTATTGTTTAATCGAAGCGTGATTTATCCTCTCTCATACAGTAACCCGCTTCCAGCCATGAGCGCAAAGAGAAAACTTTTGGAAGTGCAGCCGTGTCGGTGCAAGCATGTCCGATGCACCTGCGGATGACTTTTACACAACACTCAAACTGTTTGGCCTCCATGAAATCCTCTCTGGAAAGCTTATTATTCCACTTTACATAATGTGTCAGCAGTAATAAAATCCGAGCAGGTTTTATTTGCTTATCGGTCACAGCTGTTAACTCAGATTAACGATGACGAAGTAAGGTTCGATGTGGAGAAACACCAGTCAGGCCGAGTTCAAGGAAAGAAAAAAAAACGCTTGCATATTAATCTTCATAACCGACCTCGTAACGAAACCGTGAGGAAAACATCATTTGTTTTTGTATCGGTTTCCGACTGTGGCGAAATGCATTTCCATTAGTGATGAAGTGGGATTTAGTGCTTGTGTCCTCTCCCAGCGTCTGTACACTACCGTAGTAGTTTAGAGTTAGTTCGAGTTCAAAGGGGTGGCTTACTAGGGACGGAAATCACCAGGGGACCAATTGGTACGATATTATCACGATATCTAGATAGCGATTTGATTTGTATTGTGATTCTATAACTATCATGATTTTATGAACATCCCGATTCAGTGTTCAAATTTTTTTCTAAACAAACTGGCTGCCAATGTGTGAATACTGTAGTTTAGAGCACACCACCTGTAGGATTATAAAGGAACTGCACCGTTTTTACCACCTCAAATGCAGAAATATATAAATAAAAATATATTAGCCGTTCGTGAGAGCTCATGTATGCAGAAGAATGCAGTAAAGTAAATAGAAATCAATTTCGTGAATGTGTCAAAACATTTCAGAAAATTGAACAGGAACCGGCTCTTTGTCTGGTGCTGCTCAGTCGTGACAAGGAGGATAGACACACACACTATCTTGTCTCATGTCTGAAATGATAACTTTCTTTTTTAATTTTTTGGATGCGGTCCAGTGGAAATGAGGTTTTACCGAGCTCCAAGGGAGGAAACGGGAAGCACGCTGGACAGGAGTATAAAACGAAATAATTCACAGAGGCAGATGTGGAGATGTTAAATAAGCAGGAATAAGATGAAATGCATTTTTTAATCAGTCTTCTGACAGGCAGCGGTGAGGTAGTATTGCGATCGCAGGCCACAACTAAACTTGAAGCCGTGACACCGTAAAGGATCAGAATGTTATGAGATCACCAAATGTCTGATTTCGTTCAGTCCTGCTCACCGCCAAGACAAATCTCAGCCATTATACACGGTAGGTGAAACGGCAAAACCGCGAAAAAGGTGTATCGAGCTCCCCGGGTGGCCGATAACACCGCTCCTCTGCATTCTCACACCAATCTCCTTTCGACCAGATGCGCAAACCGCCGACCGCCGTTTCCACTCGCCGACGTGACCGTGTTATCCTAGCAGGAGGGACGTGTTTCCTTCTCTTGTTGATCCAACCGAGGTAGACGGTGATCTTGACCTCTTCTTTTCTGCCAGGCTGTCAGCTTATAACGTTTGTCAAAACACCGCCGTGTATCTCGTTTCAAGCGTGAACCCTGAAAAAACAAGAGTGTTAACGTTAGCTAAATCTAATAGTCGGCTGGTGTTCCGTGTTGAGCAGATTGGCTTTATTGAATGGGATTATCCTAATCAGCCTGGTGAAAAAAAAAAGGTGGGGTATGGTGTTTGAGGATGTAGGACGGGAAGAGAAACAACCTAAGGGATTGTACAAAGGCTGTTCGGAACGCAAGGGGTGCGGCACAAGGGGTTCGATTCATAAGCTCCTTCCTCAAGGGCCCCTAATGCTGCTTGATCCCTAGATAGGGAGCAGCAGACACAGTCTGGGGACTTGCTGTGCAGACAGCCGGTGGGGATTTGATAGCTTTCAAGTTTCAGGATATTTTGAAAATTTCTTTCAACAGGTACGTGTGATAAATAGACTTGTGCCGCTAAGTGGTTATGTACTGCCTAGTCTCTCTTAGCAGCATGTCGAGTGTTTCATTCCAGCACTACCACAGAAATGAACAAATCACAGTTTTAATCGATTCCTAAATGAAAAGTTGTGCCTTTTAACAGGTTGTAGGAATTCTGTCAAGCAATTTCGTTCCAGTCCCTCATTCAGCCTGTCTGTTTTCTCTCTTCTTAAGTTTATAAGATGGAGGGGGGAAAAAATCCCCTTTGTATTATGAAGAAACCAGACACTCCCATGTTTGAAAACTAACATTTGAACTAAAACTGGCGACTCCTTTCATAAATGTTAAATATCTCCTACATCATATCAACAATTCTGTTTTTTTTTTCTTGCAACAAATAAAATTTAAGTATTAAAATTCACTTATTATTATTTTTGTGTCGCATTTTACTGTACAAGTCCCTGAGAATGAGCTGCTACCATAGAAAGAAGAGCATCAATACAGTATAAACCTCTGTTATCATACTGTAAACCATTATTTTAATTTAGGGGTGACCTAGGGAGATCTAGAGTGACTTTTTTATTACTTTTTTTCTCATTATACATTTGAACAGTTAAGGGGTTAAGGGCCTTGCTCAAGGGCACAAAAATGGCGCTGCAGTTTGAACTGGTGATACAAAGTTTGGATCATTTTAGTGACACGGTTCTTTGAATCTCGTCCATCAAAATGAAAAAAAATTTTTTGGGAGTCATTTAGTTAATTTCGTTGTTTTGATCAGAAATAAAATAAAATGTTACATTCTCAATAAACAGACCCCCAGCACGTCTACACACAAATTGTGCCTCTAGTTCCAGTAATGAAAATATTACAATGCAACAAAGGATTATGATAAACAGAATGAGCAGCTCACCTCTCATATCTTCTGGTCCGTTCATGAACAACCCATCAGTAGTTTGAAACTGGCACCTTCTGATCAGTTGTCTAACACCTTAATCACTGAGCTACCCCTGTCCTCATTCAAAAATTAATCAACACCTTTTGATCGGCCAACAATTTAACGGTTATGATGTAAATTATCCAAAAGTTATTTCCGACCGAGCAATCTGATTGGACGAGCTAACTAAAGCTAACTAGCTTCTTAAACTAGGAAACTATCAAGTGATTATTCACCATACCACACTAGCTTCCCATTTACCCCTACTTGGGATTTAAGCCCAGAACCCGGAAGTTCACGAAGCTGATATTCGAAAGCGGAATACGTGGAAATATAAAGACAAACTTGAGAGATTTACAGGACTGTCCACCCCGTCCATGGTTTATTCTATTTACCTTTTTAGCTACGTAGTACAGGTAAGAGTAGCTGTACTTCAAAATAATATTACTCAAGTAGAAGTAAGAAGTAGTCTTCCAAAATATTACTCAAATAAGAGTAAAAAAGTATTCTGTGAAAAGATACTCAAATACTTATAGAACACCGGCTGAAGATTTTTTTTCCCCCATTATGCTGCCTGACCTGATTGGTCAAACGGAGTCATGTTTTTTGTTGCTGCATGTTGATTATTGTTGCTGCATCTGATTGGTGAAACAGACATGCGGTAGATCTACCGGCTGTATGTGTAGAATAAATGGTTAGAAAAGTAACGAGTCGAGTGTAGCGGAGTAAGAGTAGCATTTCTTCTTCACAAATCTACTCAAGTAAAAGTAACAGAGTAAATGTAACTCGTTACTACCCGAAATGATGTGTGTTCACAGAGCAAAATAACTGGATAAACTGGATAATTCATAATCTGTTGATAAATGTTTTTTGTGGAACTGTTATAATACAATATCGTACTCGAGGTCGTGCTGTTGTACTGGATATCACAACTTTTTTTTTTCTTTCTTTTTTTGCCAGCAGTGTAAAGGGTAGTAGCACTAACAAGCATCTAATATACATTAATGCCTATGTGTGTTAATTATGTGAATTCTCTTCTAGCGTGCTGCGAGGGCGTCCCCGAGCCGATCGCGGAGGAGGAAGAAGATCCAGCCTTGCAGCTGGAAGCCACTGAGAAGATCATTAAGAAGAAGCAGCCCTCAAAGAAAGTTAAAAGCAAAACAGGTGAGCCAATATTTGCTTCTTTTTTTTTCTCTCTCTCTCTCTACTTATGGATAAAATTCAATCCAGTACTGTAGAACCGAATACTGGGAATTAAACTCGCAGCCTTGTGGTCATTAGAAGAGAATGTTAACCACTGAGCCGCCATCCTACACATCACTCTGCCCATCGCCAGCGATGGAAGAAACCCACATCTGGAGCTTCCAGCTCGTTTTCTTGATGGGTGTGCCTCTGTGTGACTCTGTGGTTCTCTCTCTTTTTTTTTTTTTTTTGGTCCTACTTTGCCCTCTGTCTTCATCTCATGGTCCATCTGGTTCTACTCTCTTTTTCTTCTCCCTCGCAGCCTGATTGGGCATAATAGCTGGCGAATCGGGATTTTTCCGCCCATTATCAAACTTGAGATTTTGCCATAGCGCTCCAATTTTTTCTTTATTTTTTTTTAAATCAAATGAACTAAAGCTGTGCGATTTGAACCATCGAATCACAGCTTTTTTTAAAAAAAACTTGCATGACTTGTTCGTGCGTGTGCATGTGTGTACGAGAGAGTAAGCTTGAGGAGGGTGTTTTCCTCTGGGATCTGAAATAAAAAAATAAAAAAAAGTTCAGAGGAAATGTATACAGTGTTATTTTTTAAACACAATTTATCTCCCATTGTGTGAGGTTAAGTGCGTGCAGGTGGTTCCTCGCGTAGCTCGCGTGCGTATTTATGCGCAATCGTTCCGGGCAGACCGTCAAACAGTGCATCATATTGCTCGTGCATTAATATGATTGCGTTTTTTTGTTGTTGTTCCGATCGCCTTTAAAAATCCCGACAAAGCCTTAAATCTGCGCTCTCTGTTTGTAGTTTGCAGTGACATCTCTCATTGGCGTACACATGCACACACGCACACACACATGGAGGAATAATGTCATAATCCACTTGAACTGATGTTTACTTTGGTTTGGAGTCAAACCCGTGCTATGAGCAAAGCTCCAGTTTCTCTCACACAACATTTTATTTATTTTTTTATTCTCTGAACCACATCAAAATTGAAAGCTCTTCATTTGTCAATAGGAGGACGACAGATTTTTGACATCGCGTATCAGCGCTCCAATCTTCAACATATTCCGAGCGGTGACGGATAAAAAGAAAATTCAACATCTAGCCAGAAGGACAACAGATCACTGATGAACACTGCTCTTCCAAATGGTGTTCCTTCAGGACGCTGGTGCGACGGATGTAACGAGCTATGACGAGGCAGTCGTTCAGATCTCAATAGCCTCAGAAGATGTTTATTTTCTATTTTCTCAAATCACCAAGCTTTAATGATCAAGTTCAGTATGGAAACAGTAGCCATGTTCACAAAGAGAATATTTCTTTATTTCCATCGAAATTATTCCGATTAGACATAACTTTTTAACATGGACTCGTAAATGTAATAGAAGTAGGAGAAGTAGGCATTTTTTTTCTTTGAGGTTAGATTAGACTTTTTCCAATAAATCCCGCCTTCTGTCTTATGTTTGGTTATAAGATTTCAGTCTTATCTATGATTGGTTTGCGAGCCAATCGCTGCTCCTTCCTCAGCCAGAGACCCAGTGGATGAAAATCAAGCAAAAGTCAGGTGGGAGAGAGTTGTTCACACAGAGTTTACTGATCTGGAACGGAGGCAAAACATTCGCCCCGGGAAACATGTCACATCAGCTAATGTTACCCCCAAGTGGGGCAGACATGCGCAGGAGGAATATATTCATTCAGACGTTTAGATCAAGTGTTTGCACGGCTAATATCTACCAACTGAACAGATTATCTATAAGGTTTTGACGTGATGCAGTTTGATTCTGGTTGGGCGATTATTCCCATTATTAATGAACTATTAGCATCCTTGTAAACACACCCAGTGATGTGCTGGCAATGTGGCACAACGTATCCTACCATGAGAAGAAACGTTCTAAGAATTCCAAGAAGACCTTTTTTCCATTCATCAGCGATAATTGCCTCTCTATTGACCTCTAAGCACAATTTTCGGTGTGTCCATTGACTGTATACAGGTGTCATATTGATTGAAGTGGATTGATCCAATTCGTGTATCAAAAAATCCAAATAATCCCACCACTCCTTATTACAGTTTAAGGTTGTACACAGGACTCATTTCTCCAAACTTAAACTTTCCCGTTTCTACCCAGACGTTGATCCTTGTTGTGATAAATGTAAAAGCGGAGAGGCGTCTCGTAGTCATATGTACTGGCCGAATTTGGAAAAATTCTGGAGGGATGTTTTTAAAACCTTGTTGTACATATTAAAATGCAATCTTGAACCAGATCCTCTGATTGCTCTTTTTGGTATCACTGGAGAGGAAGATAAGCGTCTAACTCCAGCTAAACAGCGTTTGTTATCTTTTGCGACACTCCTGGCCAGGCGTTCTTTTATTCAAGTGGAAGGATGCCACGTCACCCACTCACGCCCAGTGGCTCAGAGATATTATGTCCTGTTTGTCCCTGGAGAAGATTCATTACTCAATCTGTTATTCAGACTTGAAATTTCAACAGGTGTGGGGGCCCTTTCTTCGTCTTTTTCACATACATTTATAGTTTGATTCCCTTCTTATTTAATTGTTTGTTTGTTTGTTTGTTTGTTTGTTTGTTTTCTTTTCCCTTTTTTTTCTTTTTTTTTTTTGCACACAGAACCAAAAAACTTCCAGCTCCATATTCTTTTTTTTTTTTTCCTTTTTAGTTTTTCTCCTTTTTTTTTTTTTATGCCTGGCGTCTAGCCTTTCTTATGCATGTAAAACTGGCTTGGAGTCAGGGAGGGGCGGGGTGGGTGCTATAGGGTTTATAAGGGGTTATAAAATCTGTATTGAAACATTACATGTTTACCCGGTTATATCCCTGTTTAAAATCAATAAAAATATTGTTGAGATCAAAAAATCCAAATAATTATTTTGATTGATTTTGATCATTTTAATTTACACACTCACAACTTTACTTCGTATCTAAAGATCATTTTTGAACATGCAAAGAATAGCTTATAATCACGAATTGGTTTATCTGGATAGTACTGGGTTGGGAGTAATTGCCACCTCCTCCGTACAGTCCTGATCTCACTCCAAGCCATTTCCACATATTTAGACCATTTAAGGAGCTCCTGGGAGGCCAGCGTTTCAGACGTGAAGCAGACAATCTCCGGGGGTACTGAGAAAACTTTCTGTTTTGATGGTATCCAAGCACTAGTGAAACGCTGGGATAAGTGCATTAGTTTAGCAGGAGATTATATAGAGAAATAAAGGGAGTTTTTACTCTCAGGACTGATCAGAAGTCCTGCTTATATGTACAGTATATGTACTATATAAAGGGCCACACCGACAAATGACAAGTTATAAGTTTAAATGTGGGGTGACTGCTCCAAAATCTTCTATAAGCGGTTGATTGGGTTAAGATCCGGTGATCAGACGATGAGGGAGGGGTCATCGTAGATGAGACCATGACAATCGCTATAGGGAAAATTCTAGAAATATTTCTTATACTTTAAAAGCAAAAGGTGACATACCATCTGTATGTATAATGAAATTGGAAGTGATCCATGGTAGGAATTTGGTGTAGTGTAACATGCTTGGGTATACAAAAACAAAAACATACACACACACACACACACACACCAGAGTGGTTTATACATTTAGGTCTTATAAAAGCTTCCTTTACAGTTCCAGCACAGATGTATGCGAGTATACATGTGCAAAATCCACAAAGTCTTAATGTGGTTAATCCGGCCAGGCGTCTTGCCTAATGAGCAGCGCCTGAGTCGGGAGGTGGAGAGGTTGAGAGTCAGCATGTGCGATGCGTGCAGATCGTTAAGACTCAATTACGCAGTTATTTTCCTGTCAGAAGTACTCAGAAGGAAAATCAGCAATGCAACGTGAATGTACGTACTGCACATTTTTTTTGTTTTTTACCAATAAAGTGAAACATAATGTACGTAATGATTCGAGAAGTGTAAAGGTTGTTACAGGTTAAGTAATGCACTAAATAGAAATAAATGAGTTTTGGTATAAAAACATGAAGTTTGTGTTGCCATATTAATCACTTTGACAAGAGACTAACTCCTTACCTTACAAACACAAATAGATCCAAAGAACGTTGCCCCAGTGTTCAGCAATTAAATACCGTATGTGTGTGTGTGTGTGTGTGTGTGTGTGTGTGTGTTTAGCAGCCCTTGCCCACCCAGCGAATCCAATTAAAACTACGAAAACAATATAAAAGGCAAAACAAACATTCAAAATCGAGTAGAGTTTTCCACAGTGATGCCAATTAGCGGCAGTGCCACACAGATCGCGAGCAGTGACGTAGTGAAGCTTGGAAACTGTTTCCAAACAGATTAGGGACAAATGAAACATTTGGTTGTGTGCTTTGGTAGGAGTATTGAATCATTTTCTTAAAAGGTTAGATAATTGTGGCACAGAAATCAATCATCCTGGCAGGTGTTTACAAGTGTTGAATCGATTATGCAGTTTAATCAAAGTAAATAATGTTATATTGTCTGAAAATTGATGAATTCCTCAGCCACAGATTTCTCAATAAAAAAAAAAAACCTATTGCATCTAGTGCAAATACACGAATTTTGCAGGATTTAATTATTTTTCTTTTTCTTTTGAGTTTATAGAGCGGTTAGTGCAATACCACCACCTCTGGACTGGAGTTCAGACCAGAAGATTAGCAGGAAAAAAGACAATCAATTTGTATAAGACAGGACATTTAAACAATCAACAACACAAGCTACACAGTATTTCAGTGAAATACAAGATGTGTTCAAGTCAAACCAGGACATGATGAAATTTCTCCTGAATGAAGGTGTAAAACTGATTTACAGAAGACTTAAAGCAAAGTACATGAATGAGAACAGTTTTAAAGTAGAGCGTATGTCTGTGAAAGATGATCCCCAAGAGGTGGCTCAGTGGACAAGTGGAACGCCTGATCCTTAAAAATCAAAAAATAACTTCTCGCCAATTTTTGGAAGAAAGAGACGTGTCAACCTGTGGGAACTGCACACACAATCATTCAGCAACATCATTTGCACATTACAGGAACTCGGTTGGGAATAATCTTCCCACCTCCTCCGTACAGCCCTAACCTCGCTCTAAGCCATTTCCACAGGTTTAGACCATTTAAGGAGTTCCTGGGAGGCCGGCGTTCAGACGGGAAGCAGACAGTCTTATCATAACTCCGGCATACTGAGAAAACTTTCTACCTTGATGGTTTCCAAGCACTAGTGAAACACTGAAATAAGTGCATTTGTGTAGCAGGGGATTATATAGAGAAATAAAGGTTTTACTCAGTGCAATCAAAAGTTTTGGTTTGACTTGAACGCACCTCTTACTTTAAGTAGGGTTGTTTTTTTTGTTTTTTTTTACACATAATATTCATACTAATCATGTAAGGAATATAGTTGAGACAAAATAGATAATATACATCAGTGCTACTGAATCGAATCCTGACTAGACTACTTCTTACGTAAAAGATTGGTTTCAAACATTTTTCAACCATACGGATACTCTTGCTATGTTACAAAGCAGGACAACACACTCTGAGGAAACCGCTATCTGCCCTCTTCCGCATGCATGAGCTCACAGATGCCTCTGATTGACTGGTATCACTGTGATTTTCAGATGAATGAATATGCCATCCCTCCTACCTAAAAAGCATGGAAAGTTTTGCCTTTCATGGCTCCCAGCTGCAGATGGTTGTTGCATCATTGCAGTCTCCTGATGATCTGGCAAACCCTTTTTATTTTGCATTGAGGAAAAATGTTTCACTGTATGACCACTTAGCAAATCTTGTTATAATTGCCGTGTTTTCTTGATTCATTTCCATAAAATTACATAAGTGTGATAAGTATTCACACAAAAGCTCTACTGTTATGTTTCAGTGTCGTAATTTAATTCCTATTGCCGTCATGCTTCGCCAAGCTCCACTGATACGTCTTTTTTTTTTTTTTTTTTTTTTTTTTTTTAATGATTACTGATTACCTAGAGTTTTTATTTTGACAAAAGTGTCAGAATTTCTCTATGAACTTTTAACCAAAAAAAGGGTAATGACCCAAGTTTAGATTACGATTTTAAACATCAAGGAATCAGCAGACGCCTTTAGTGCTCCAGATCTTCCACAGAGCTCTGTGCAAACTCTCAAAACAGCTTTTGATTCTCTTCCTTTTTGGATCCCACCTGTGCCAAAACAACAAAGTTTCCTCTTCCACCCCCACCACTCATAAAGAACTGAGGAGAACCAGGACACCTCAGACGGTTTCAAACAGGCTCTGTCGTCTCCCCCCAGCCTCAGAGGAAAAGCAAAAGCGGAAGTTATTAATCCGTAATTAGTTGTCTGTAATGCAGATCTTCAGACGGGGTTTTTTTTTTCTGCAGAGTGCATCTGCTTAGACATGTCCTTTAATAACCACCCCACCCCTTACCCCTGACCCATCACAGACAGAATGTTAAAAAAAAATCATACATTTCCCTTCTGAACACACACACTCATATAGCCTAACATAAAACTAATTAGGGAGCCACCTAACAGGGTTCAGGATGGGCAGGAAGCATCTCTAATGAAGTTGAAAGGCTTCAAACGGTGGCTGTGGATATGAGCTGCTACGCTCCTTGGGTGGAACACATGAAAGGTAGATGAAACTGAGATGAAAGGGAGAGTGTCTGTCTTTTTTTTTTCTTTTAATTTCTTCCCTCTTTCAAACACAAACACGCACCTAGACCCACTGACCTGCATCTACAACACCGCCAGCTGAGCCGACGGACAGGCTCTCGCAACGGGATGCAGCGGCGTGAATTGAGGATGATGCATGGTAGCGTGGACATCGCTGTTATGATGGATCGGTCGCTGGTTTCACCCTGCGTGTTTCCATACATATAAATCAGCATGTAGCTCCGGTCAGATCGATGTCTGCTTAGAAGTTTGCTTGTAGCTAGAGAGAAATCCGCCTGGTTCCACTTTCTCTACTATCCCAGTGAGAGCACAGGTGTTTTCCACCGGCTCTTGCTTCTTCTTTATACTTGGGGCTGGACGCCAGGGATCATCAAACTCTGACCAGAAACCCAAGCCAAACCCGAACAGCGCAAATCAAATTAGTCCAACATAATCAAACGTCACTTGTGTGTCTATGTATTCCGCTCGGGTTCCGAACGCCAAAACCACCAGCGCAAAACTAAATTTGTTAGTCATCAATATCTAATTCAGTCAGACACATCTTTTGGTGGAACCTCTGTGATAAGATGGTCAGAGCTACAACAGTTAAAGCTTAAGATTTCGCACCTACTGTATCACCGTCGTCTCCTCCAGTTGTTAATCCTTTACATGATTCTCCGGGGAGTCATAGGGAAGTTAGAGTGTAAGCGAGAACCTACGTTGAAACAGATGCTAGACTCGGAGGCTAATGCCAAGAGAGGAAGTATCTACCCAAGACTCGTATTTTATGACCTTGCTGTCCTTGCTGTAAGAGGGGAACTATGCTTAAGTGTACTCAGAGCTTCTCCTTAGGAGAATCTCCCAATGAGGTATCTGTCTACTGATCACTCCCAGTCCCAGCTTATCGTTTTTTATTATTTTTTGTTTCCCTTTTTTGCTTTCACATCTGCTAGAGCTCGTAATTGATTTTCACGCTTGAAATCCGGGACGATATCGCTATACATTTAGCGGTCATGTTTGGGCTTTTCACATTATTCTTACTCATAACTTGACATAAAAGCTCCATCAGACAGGATGTAATGTTTTCTCATCTTCTGACCGTTACCTGTTTTCTGGATTTATTTTGTGTGTTTTCTGGCCCAAGTTTTAGAAGTTTTGTATGCAAGTTTTCCGGGCAAGATATACAAATTGGTTTGAATTTGTAGAATTCCAACATTAAAAATTATTGAAGTTTTGTCTTCAGTAGTTAGAGGCGAATATACAGTATGTGATGGAAAAATGGTTGTGGTGGTCAGAATACTTCCTTCTGTGAAAGTAGAGCTAGACCTAGTAGATTCTAAAGGGTTAAGGCTCTGGGTTATTGATCCGAAGTTCCTCGGTTCAAGCCACAGTATCGCCAAGCTGCCACTGTTGCATTTTTGCTCGGCTCACAACAGATCATTTGCTCTTTCAAACCTCAAACAGTATTTTCTGATTGCCTAATAGTTTTTGGGAAATTCTACTAACTTTTAATTAACATGGTTTATTTATAGGGCACTGGAGGCTTGGTGGTAGGCTTCTAGGCTGCCATGTGGAGAGCCTGGATTTGATTCCAGCCAGAGCCCAAACCCACTGGATGCATCTTTAGTGCCAGTCCCAAGCTTGGATAAATGGAAAGGTTGCGTCAGGAAGGGCATCCAGCGTGAAACCCGTTTCAGGTCGAATGTGCGGATCAGGTCCTCCGTGGACCGTGGAGCAGCCGAAAAGAGTGATGACCATAAAGATAACCCTAAAAAAAAAAAACAGTATAGCTGGTGAATGGAATTTTGAGCATTTGTATCTAATCTCCACTAGTACTCTAACCTTGTTTCAGTCCTCAGCTCTTGGTAGTTCCTTGGCGGTAACTAACTTCCTTGTAGGGCGTACATGACCGCTTGTTGACTTTCCCAGCTGTAGATTAATGTGCAATCGGACCTGGTTTGCTGTATGTTTACTATACTGCAGTAATGAGTCTGGAATGTTCTATCAGATGGAAGCATTGAAATAGCGTGCCGATGGTAGCTGCGATCAAGCCGGAGTTGACGACAACCTGCTGGTGTCCTGGAGCACAGTCCGTATGTTTGCCTGGACGCAAGCCTGATGCTTTCGCTCGGCCCGGGCATCCCTCTCTGTCTGTGGGTCCCATAAAAATCTCATTAAACGCGTACAGATTCCAGGGAGCGGAGCAGGAGCGAGAACGCATGATGGCTATCAACATTCCTCGCAGAAACAGACGCACGTGTCTGTCTTGTTCGTTCTTCTCTCGAAGTCTAAGCCTGCATCTCTTTTTAAAATAATATTTTAGATGTAAAACAGACCTAGGCAACAAACAGCCAAAAGTGGTCCAATTAGATTTTCAAATCTAATCATCGGTTAAGGGCATATTTGGTGATTGTGAGTATCTAAAATCTCTAGACTAAATTTGCTGCTGGTGAAAAACAGCTTTTTGAGTTTAAATATGCACTTTTACCAGCCTGCGCCAGAAAAAAAAAAAAAGTTCATTCGTTTTTCAGTCTTAAAGGAAAGCTTTACTCTGAAACTGTAGAACAATATAAAAGTGAAGTTACGACAGCAAGAAATATCCTGTTGATAAATTAATGAGAAAGCCAACAAGGAGGTTCGCAGACACCTTGATGCAAGTTTCCCTCAATGCAATGCAGCTATATGATGAGTTAGTGCCCCGATGATGTCGACAGCGGTATTGGCATGAAAGTGAACAACGAATGGGAAATACTCGCTCCAGTGCAAACGCCAGAAGTTGTTAAACCAGTGTCTATTTTGAACGCAAACATCGCTAGAGTGTAAGGTAAATCGTCAATGCTTTATTCATAAATAATAACTACAAATACCTCAAGATTTTTTCGCTCGTTTGAACCTTCTCCGAATGTGGAACAGTTTAGTGTCCAGCCGTGAGAAACTCAACCTCGCTCTTCCACTCGAACTGTATTCTTTTCATTGGAACGGACCTGATTATGCACCGAGGTGCACTGCTCCTGAAGAGAGCTCTAACACATTTACACACACACACACACACATGTACACATGGCAAGCCCGGAGTGAGCTGTATCCTTTTACGAAAACAAAACAAGCTGATTGGGAAGTGGGCCCTAGAAAGAGGCTGTGAGTTTGCTCAGTAATAAAAGCTGCTTTCGTTTGACAAGTCCTGTTTTTAACAAGAGGCCTTTAATTTTGCGAGAAGGAAGCAATGAATTGTAAAATATACTTTTCCAGAGCCGGACCGTTAAGTACGCTCTGTAGCCCACTGCACATGGGATCGACCCTGTACAATGACTAACATATGTGTTTTCCATCCTTCGTCCATACCGGCGCTTTCCTTTCCTTTTAATTCCCTCCCTTCTCTCTCTCTCTCTCTGTCTTTCACACACATTTTTTTTCCCAGCTTAGACACTAAGCTTTTTTTTTTTTCCCCTCGTTTATCTATCTCCTGAACAATATCCCGGCAGAACAGCGCTGACAGTCAGGATGTGCCACTGCACTCCTTGTTGTTGCGCGTTAAACAGAGGTCAGGATTGAGGTCGGCAGCTGAGAGGAGCTAGTTGTATGCTGTCAGATGCTATAAGCGAGAACACAGGTTCGAGCACACGAGCAGACTCACCGGAGTAGCCCTGTGTACTGCTCAGTCTCTTCACAGATCGAAAGCGCTCCGGTTTCTTAATGGTGTCGTCGGGTTTTCCGCCTCTGGCCAGGACTCGAATTTGCGTTCGTGCATTGCGTGTTTGTTTCTCCAGATGTACAGTGCATGGTGTTACTGTATGCCAAGGCACATTTGGCAGCTGGCAAAGGGTCGAAGGTCATTTGTGAAACGAACCACAAAATTGGGAGGACGTGTGGTTTCAGTGGAGGAAAAAATACTCCATGTTCGCCGTCTCTCTCTCTCGCTCTCTCCTCCCACATGCCGTCTCTGCTTCCCGCTTCTTATTTCCTAGTGGGCGGACAGAAATATATCTGTCCTTGTGTACAGACGCGAGCAGTGCCCTTCGTTACCTTGTAAAAACAGGAACGCACTCCATTCAAAATATTGAAGGATGGAAATTACCTACGTTTCCAGGTACCCCCCTCCCAAACACACCCACTTCCAGAACAACTGTGAAGTAAAAACGCGTTGACAGCAAGACTGTCGGCACATGTTTTTAATCGTACTAATTAAATATTAAATTTGACTCAGTTTGTGTTCTAGGGAGTGACCCAAATCCACCATTTGAGAGACATTGCCAGAAAAAGGTCCCAGATGGTCGGGAACGAGTGTGACACACTTCTGTAAAGAAACAGATTGTACAGATGAAGTTTTATTAAAAGAAAAAAAAAGCACTGCATACACTTTCGTTTAACAGACTCACTGGGAATTTACTGATTACTTTACACCCCTGTAAGCGAAGTTCACGTCCCTGATAAGAATCAATGAGGCTGGAGCGCTCAGTGGGTTTCACTCAGTCCGTGCTATCAGATCTGGGCTGGATTTGTTCACTAATCCCACTTCCTGGTTTTTCATGATGACCGTGGCATAAAGGGAGGCTCAGCTTTGCAGGTCAGCTTGTTCATGGCCCGTGTACAGCCTTGGGGGATAGATATACATACGTTCGAATCCTGATTAGGCGTCTCCTGTAATGAATAACATCTAATCCAAATATTTTGAAAATATTTCTTTGGGTGACGAGCTCGACTGGAGTAAAACTGCTGCTCATGCTGAGGTCTGGGCTCCCACTGGACGGAGAACCCATGACAGATCCGAGACCTACCAGAACAATTGTATCTCAGTAGTTTTTGGAGCCTCAGGGGATCCTCAGGTGGAACTGAACTTTGTGGCTAGAGATAGAGTCTCGATGGAGCAAATATATAAACATATACAGTATGTCATAGTCCAATACCAGTACCAGTGCTCTCTTAACTTTGTTTAAGATGTTTAAGACATTCCCATGAAGTGGAAGAGTGTTTTTCCAGCCAAGTGGAAGAGATCCTGGCTAAGGGAAACTCCCTACGATAACCCCTCTTGCGCTCCCTGGTTCGGCTTTGGCTGTGCAGATTTATGCCTGTCCTCCTGACTCCAAGATGGAGCCCCCTTTTTTTTTTTTTTTTGCAAAGGCATTGAGGTTGCTTCATGGAATAACAGCAACATTTCTTGGAAGGTGCAACCTCCTCTTGCCGTGTTGGATATTTGCCTGTGTGTGTGTTTTTACACGGCCAGGGTGTGTCAGTCTAAGTGGAAGCTGTGCTGCCTTTATAAATAGCCCGGCTTACCTCTTGTCCATGTTTATCTCTTTCGTTGCCTCTATCCATCTGGTCGAGGCCTGCACGGTCAGAGGATTTATGTGCTTCTTTGGTATTATGGGTTCTCCGCTGGAGCTCTGGCACCATGCAGGCTTTCCCCAGCAGACGAGGAATCCCTGATTAGAATGCCTTTGGGCTTGAGGCTGGTTCGCTTCGCCCCTGCTCACATGTCTAATTAAAGATGTGACGTGTCTGCAAGAGATCCACCGTTTACAGATCGTCCACCATTTCTTTTTTTTCCACAGCACCCTCTGATTTAGGTTAAAGAACGACATGTTGGACGAACAAGGGACGCGTCGATCTCGCCCGTCTTGCTTTTAAGTCCCTGAGCATTTTAATTTAAATCCACAATTCTCAGTGTGACTCGTGAAGCCTTGTGGGTGTCTGGATCCACTTTGACAGACGCTTGTACACATTTTCACTTGTCCTTCTGCCAGGTCATGGATTTCCTTCGCATGTCCCATGTTCCCCCGTTCGTCTGAGTAATGCACTTGTTGGCTCATTGTGTCTGGAGCAGACAGTGCAGAGGCTTGCAGTTCCCAGAGGCTGTTCAGGGTCAGATGGAGGTCAGCCATGCTTTCCCCTCACACATATTTCTCATAGCCGGCTGAGATTTGTGAGATACTTTTGTGTGTGTGCTCTGATCCTGTTTGGATTGTTCAAGCCACTGGCCTTGCAGGACCTGTAAGGCTCTTCCTGCAGTCGAGGACTTGGGGTCTTGTTTTTTCCTCTCCTCTTACGTCTTTTTCCACCTTCCTGCACTCGTCACCTGTCTTCCAAAGGCTTCTATCTTCCTGATGCCATGATGGCATAAGTTTAAACAGTCAAGCCTGATTCCCATACACGTTCTTATCGGTAGTGCGGCAATAGCATACTTTGTCATAGCTCTATGAATGCGCATTCTTTTTTTATTTTCCTGCGCAGGAGTTATGTCTGTTTATTCTCCATCTGTCTCCTGGACATGATCAGATACCCATTTCTTTCAGCGATCCAGGGCAAAGGTCAAGCTCATTGTCATTCTTGCGCTGTTTTCAGATTTGGTTTTATATAGGCTTAATCGGGTGTCATGGGAAGGATTTGGTAGTCTGTGTTAAACTCATACACTGATTGGTCCTTGATGTCTCCCAGGAGAAACAAGCAAAAGAACAGTTTCATCAGAATCATCAATTTTGCGAAATGCGCTGCAAGGTCTCAGCAGCTCCGCTCTGTTTCTGGCCTGGTTCTTCATACCTTCTGGGAGAAATAAATCAGAGCTCCAGACAAAAATAAGTCGGAGATCTTGCACCATTCTTAGATTTGGACAATGCTGTTTTCATCAGCTTCATCTATTTGGGGAAACCCGCTGCATGGACTCGGTGGGCTGTATTCTATTACCAGGGTGGTTCTTCATAATGTCTGGGAGAGGGATGTGTCAGGGATCCAGGTCCAGCACCTCTTTTTGGTTAAAGCTAGTTTTTGTTCTCTAACGACATAAACTCCAGCCAAACCTAATCAACTCCTAAACAAAGCTTCGTCTATGAAAGGAAATAAAATCCAGGACGTGCGTGAATGGCGTCAACACATATTCCTTGAAACCGTCTGATAAGATGATTCAAAATAGAATTCGACCAACAGTAGAGGGCAACTCTTTGAAAGTCAGCAGGCGGGAATTACCTCAGCTCTGTGCTATGGTGACGACGGGGTCACACAGTAGAGTTGATCCCGTGTTAATGTTGTAGGGCTTAGGGGCCGGTTTAACTTGGCGAATCAGTACATCTAAGAACAACACGGATTCCCAGTAGAGTCTGCAAACTCAAACAAAAAAGAAAGTCAAGGGACCTTGACCTTACAAACCAACACATTCTTTCCCAAATTCTGGTTATGATCTGATGATCTTGATTAATAAAAATAAATAAATAAATAAAAGATTCAAAGCTTTCCTTGATTAAATTAACAACTTGTGACTATAATTTACTTTTATGTAAAAGAAGGCCAAATACTCTACATCTAATATACACTAAATGACTGAAAGTTTATAGTTAACTTCTCCATCACAACCAAATCAAAAACAGAAGTATCAATATGGAGTTAGTCCTGGAAAGTGACATTTTAATGCTATGGCATACAAAGGCATTGTAGACAAGTGTGTGCTTCCAGCTTTTGGGAAACTGTTAAGAAAAGAACCATATACACTATGGGTATAATGGCCAGGTGTGTACATACTTTTAGCCACATTTTAAACACCAAAGGGTTGATCTATCTGAAAATGAATAGGCCTAAAGTAGACTTATTCAATTAATATTTGAATATGTGGCTTATGAATGTTGCTTAAGCAAACAACATGATTGAAAGGTGATGATGCACCTGAATACCCTGAAATACATCAGCTTATTTTCCTCTACAATGTTCAGGTCTATTATGGAATTTTCAATCCATTGAAACATTTCCAAACACTCCAAATGCACCGATTGAATTTAAATGAGCTTCTCCTGAGCCGCAACCACTCCAGAGAACATCAGAGCTACAGTAAGCGAGAAGCCGGGGAACGAGATCTTCTTATATGAGGTCACAGAAGAGGGAAAAAACATGTCAATACAGTTCCAGTCAAAAGTCAAATTTATGTTTTTTTCTATATTCTAGAACAATACTGGAGATTTTAAAATGATGAAATAACACATATGGAATTATAAAGTTACTGTAAGTAATAACAACTGTGAGACATGAAGGTCAGCAGTTCTGGAACAGTTCTTGCAAGAACAGTATGGTGTCAAGTGCATTTGCAAAACCCATCAAACACCACGATGAAACTGTCTCTCATGAAGACCAAAACCTACCTCTGAAGTTCAGAGGAGAAGTTCACTGAGAGTTACCAGCCTCAGAAATAAACAAACAGCACCTCAGATTCGAGCCGTTATGAAGGCTTTATAAAACATAAGTAGCAGCTACATCTCAATATCAACTGTTCAAAGGGGATTATGCATATTTTGTAGGCCTACAGCATTGTTTTACAGTGTAGGAAGTGTAGGATTAAAATCTGGAAAGACCGTGGAATTAGAAGGTTTGTCCAAACTTTTGACTGGTAGTGTACATGCACACTGAATGTCTTTCTAAAACATGACTAAAAATGTAATAATTTATGAGTAATAACTATCATTAAAATGTTTAACAAAAGTAATTAGTTGGTTAAGTTCACACCTGTATATATAATCAAGTTATTGTTTATAGAAGCAGTATATTCTTTTTTTTTGTTTTGTTTTTTTACGTTTTCCTCATTAATACACCTTAATGTGCAGATTTTCAGATTCCCGCTTGAAAGCACTTTTGGAAACTGCGCAAAACAAATGTTTTTTGTGAGAGACACAAAACAAATGTTTACACACTTGAACATTTATCTAGGCCCTTTTCAAATCAATTAAAATTTAATTATGACAGCAATGGGTAGTATTACAGTATGTTTCCTCTAAAGATGTCAGTAGTCGCACCATTTGATTTAAATTTAGTAATAAACATATGAAGCATATATTTACACACACATATATACACTGTATACATATATAACTTAATCCTTATCTCATTTAATTTCATTATATTTTAACCTGACTTTAATGTTTAATTCTCATTCACCTTCTTGCTTGTATGTTGTTGTGTAATCAATTTTAATTCATTAAAATTGTATTAATTAATGAATCAACTGGGAGTAATAAGTATCTACCTATCAATTCAAAGCAATTTCCCAAGGGTTACCAAATCCTCAGTTTCTGAGTCCACAATGTTTAAATGCTGTCTGTTGTCATGTATCATGCACTTTACTTAAAAAACCCATAGATAATTTTTTATTATTTCTTTTTCACTCATTTAACTTACATCATCCATTTCTATTCCTCTTCCGTGTGCCAGGGTTCCACCAGCTGTTATTGAGTATTCTTTTGTACTTGTGTTCTTTGACGGTTTGGAAAGGGAGTGATTTAATCCAAGCTGATTACTTTTTATAGCGGACGAAAGCGTAAAATCTCGGAATGCAACGAACTGTGTGAAATTTATAACCCGACAGAGGTCTCAGCAGTTTTTCATTTGCACCCAGTTGTGTATTTTTATTCTTTTGCTTCAGCTCTCTTGCTCCCTGTGTCTTTATTTCTGCTAACTCACACACACACACTCGGACGCACGCACACACAAACCCTTCCACAAGTCCATCTGTGAGCTGGAGCGAGTCTCATATTGGACTCGTATTGCTTGTGTTGGATTCAGCAAAAAATAAAACACAACTCATGATGGAGCTTTGTCATGCATGCTCAGTGTATTGCTGATTTAAAACCAGAACCGCCCTGGTCCGGCTTGAAAGAAATAACAAACAAACATCGTTAGTCTTTCGAGCACTTCCTGCATGCTGTTAGGACAGACTTGTCGATGGAACCTTGGCCTCGGCTTCTGTCTCGCTTTGTCTCTTATTTCAGGAAAGCCCGAGTATGTGTCAGTCGTATTTTTGAAAAAGAGCACAGAGTTATTGTTTAGCCTGAGAAAGTTGGCTAGAGAATGAATCGTGAAAAAAGCTAAATAGAAATAGGAACCGTTAACGCATGACATGGTGTACAGTAAGAAGTTAAACAATAAACTTTGTTTTGATGTCTTCCTTACCTTTTCTTTGATAAGAAGATGTGTGTTTATGCTAGCATAGTTTATTCAAGCTTAGCTGTGATGAACTAGCAGAACCTTGTGGCTTAAATTTGGTCTTGCTTGTGTACTCATTGATCGATTTCTGGTTATACTGGTTTATAGCGGCGCAACAGGTAACACTACGACCTCATGGCTCCCGGTTTCAGCCTCAGGACTTGCCTTTTGAGCAGAGTTTTTCTTGTTTCTTGTTTTCTTGTTCCTCTTTGGGATCTCCTGGTGAATGCTGGTTCTTCTTGAAGCAGGGTCTTCTTTAGTGTGTGTTTGTGTTTAGTTTTTTTTTTTTTTTTTGTCTTATTCCTGCTTTGCTCTCTAGTCTACACCAACACCCCATCTTTTCTTCCTTCCTCACTCACTTACCAGATGGAGAGTAATTTTACGACTGCGATACTGATCTCTTTTAACATCACTCTTCTCTGTTTGCTTAAGCGCTCGAGTTAAGCTCTGTTCCTTCACTCCCGGCCAGAAGCGATGCAGTCTTCCGTTAAGTCCAGCCTGCTCTTAATACCTGCGACCACAAAGCCGCTACACCAAAGTCCAGTAAAAACACCAAGCGGAAAATTTACGATCGGTAGATTTTTTTGCGTACAGCGACCGCCGAAGTGACCGCTGTGCTTTTCATGGCCGTGCGTTCTGTTTGTATTTGTTTTATATTAAAAAGCAGAGATGAGTCACCAGGCCGTGGCTTAGCGATGTCATACATAGAGGCTTCCCTCACTGATTCAAAAGTCTGGAGCTCATAAAAGCAAGAGTGAGCCATGCCAAGCTCCGGGTTTCCTAGTGCCGGGGACGCCTTGAGCGCCATTCCTGAGACGTAGCGATGGGGGCTTTTCATTAGTGCTCTGTGTGTATGTGTGTGTGTGTGTGTGTGTGCCTTGAGATTAAATGATCCCCTCTGAGGAAAGGCGGTGATTTATTCGGATCCCTTGCTAGGTTGCTAGCAGTAACACGCAGGCTTTTCCCACTCTCTGCGCCAGCTCCCTGCAGTCACACGGCTCTCTCCCCTGCCACCGCTCCCCCTCAGCGTCACATATTAAAAAGGCAAATCCTTTAGTCTCGCGTAAGGAGTGTATACGAGACCGGGGTTGTTTGAATTAAACGCCTTGTGTTCGCATGGTGGAGCAATCAAGCTCAACATCACAGCTCAACCTAAAAGCACCACCGAGGTGTCCACTGCTGCCCTAAACAGGCCGCGGATCACCTCGAACGTCCCAAGTAGTCCTACTGCATTTTGGTTTATTGGCAGCAGCCGTCGATCCCGCGCGCTGGAAAACTTATCTCGTCCCGCGAGAGCTCTTCAACAGAGGAGAGCCACGTGCTTGTTATGGCCCTTCTTGATTACATATTTATATACATGTATATTTTTCCTTTTCACTGGCAAACCCTAATTAATCATTTAACAGCAACCAGGTTTTCTCTCCCACCTGAAATCGCTCGCGGTAATAAAACGAAGGAGACACGAGGAAAGTGTGAAAGTTTAACGTGCTCTTTATTGCCGCTCGTTTTATCGGCATCTCAAGCATTTCTCACAGTTGAAACCTGGTTTTGAAGTCTTGCATGTTTTTCAGGTTTAAGGAAAATGGTCCAGGTAGTGACGTCAGTGTTTGCTCGCTGTTTTGAATTATGGCATAAATCTGTTTAATATTTTATTAACAACAAGCGCATGTTACAACCGGCGCTTATACAGGGCGTGTCGGTAACGCACATGGAATTTTTAGCGTGGTAAAAGCTGTGTACAGTGTAATCTGGGTCTTCATGGTTATTTGCACAAACACTTCTTATTCAGTGTGAAATGATCATAATAATAATTACGTTCCTAGAGCCCCTGCGAATTATGAAAATGTGGTCAAATAAATGCCTATTTTTATAGTTTAAATCCTAAATATCCTCCTAAAACACTTTAATTTCATTTCAAACTCAGCTTAATACGTTACCTTAAAAAAAAACGAGTGTAAAGTTGAACCTGTATACTGTACACTACTGTACTGAGTCTCCCGCAGTGCTAGAATGTGAAATACCGATGTTACCCCTATATGTACTGTAATTCTTGCAAGCGCGTATTCTTTGTTATGTCGGGTAAATACAGTAATAATTCACCATCCCAAGCTGCGTAGTTTTCATAGTTCTCTATGGTTACTGTGTGTTTTCTCTCTACAGTACAAAAAATGTATACAGTATTATATTTTATATGGAAATTTATCTGAGTTTATATTAATATTTCTGTTACAAAATTAGTGAATTATATTACTCTTAATAGTTTAGCATTAAAACGCGTGAAAAAAGCATATTGCCACGAAAAAAGCCATAAAAGTAGGAGTATACTGTATTTGTGTTTTCTGTGAAATTGCAGAGGTTTCCACGAACAATTAGTTAGGTTGTAAGGAAAATTCTACGAACGACTGAGGCCGCAAACTCTGAACCGCGACTTCACGGGGGTCAACTGTAATAATAATAATAATAATAATAATAATCACCAGCATTACTCAGCTTATGCAAAACTATCTCTGAATAGTTGATAACAAGTAAGACTTTTGATGATGAAAGATCTTGTGTCCGTGAAGCGAGCCTCTCTTTCCCATGCGCTCTGCGTCGTTATTAGTAGCTCTAACACCATTAACAGCCCCGCTGCACACAATCGCTCCCCGAACAGGAACCTGAATCCACCGTAACCGTGGAGCTCTCTTTCTTTTCCTGTCACTGTTTGCCTCCCGATGTTAATGTAGCTCATCTCCATCCGCCCGAGCAGCAGGAATCTCTCTGCCTGACTGAGTGAAGCCAGAGTTCTCAGGCTCTCAGGCTGGAGACGCTGTTAGCGCTCGGTGTGGGAGCCAAGTCTCGGGCTTTTACACCAAGAACTGTAACAGAACAGGCTGAGATTTACAAGGGGGCGTTCGAGTCAAACCGGGACTTTTGATTGACCGTGCAGAATAACAGAACACGGTTATGAGAGTTCAAGCTTCATTTATCTCTCTGTATAATCCCTTATTCCATCGTTTCACTAGTGCGTGGGTACCATCAAGATGGACTTTCCACTTTTCTCAGTTCATAGGCGCCATGATCAGACAGCCTGATTCACATCTGAAACGCTAGCGTCCAAGGAACTCCTTTAAGAACCCAAACATGTGGAAATGGCGTGGATGTGGCGATAACTCTCATCCGAGTTCCTGTAACGTGGAAGTGGTGCTGGTGAACGCTACTGTGCTTGAATGTCAATCAGTTTCACGTCAAACATTTCATCACAGTCCTGGTTTGAATCGAACGGCCATCATGTTGTTAATCTTGAGTTAAATTTATTGCTTTTTTATAATAAGTGACATGCTTAATAAAACTCAGCAGTGGACAGAAGTGTGTGGCAGAGATAAGCGGATTGAGGTCTTGAATATCACGATCGTGCACAAAGTGAGCTCCGTGAAGACAGAATGTGCCGAGGGTTCCAAACTATATCATTATAACAGAAAGGAAGGACTAAATCTTGAATGTGTTATTCAAAAAGGACACACGGATATAATGGTCAGGCGTCCACAAACTTTTGACTGTATAGTGACAAAGAAAAAACTGCTATAGTTACAAAACTAAAGGTGAAGACTAGATGCATTGTCTTATAGGTGGGGGGAAAAAAAGAATAATATTTGAACTGTTTCTTTCAATGAGCAGGATTTCAGTAGCACTTGTTCGTTCCAGCAGACTAGCTAGGATTAGTGCGAGTGTGAGAAAGTGTCTCTCGGTACGCAGTGATAAATAACCACGCGGGTTCAACAGGCCGTGCGTGTCGGAGCAGACAGGCTCGGATTACTGTTTGTTTAAGCGCCGTAGCGGATAACTTTGAGACGTTGAACTTTCTCTCTCGCGCGCACTCCAGACATTCTTAAAGACGCAGACGATCTGGAAGACCTACAAATCACGCCGTGACCTTGAGCGCCTTCCTTCACTTACAGCATCTATCTTTCCTCATCTCTCCCTTCAAATAAACAAGGTGTCTGTGGCTAAATGTTCCTCTTTAATCCAGGAGCAACCTGACACCGCATGGTTTACGGTTCAGGGGCTGATGTCAGCGACCGGGGAGTAGAACTGTGTCTCTCTAGTGTTCGGTTTTTATTCTTTCCTGCAAGTGGCAAAGTCTTTTTTTGTGTGTGTGTGTCTGAGAATCGCAAGCATCTGACCGGGTTTGTTATAAGAGTTTCGTATTGAAGACGCTTTCTGAATGCAAGCATTGTTCTTTGTTACCCACAATGCTCTCCTCTCCTCCCCTCACATTAATCTCCTGCGTTAAAAAAAAAAATCCCGCTCTGCTCGCGCACGCTTTCTACATTGGTCTTAAAGAAATCGGCACGAGTCTTCTTTCCGTTTCTCTCTCTTTCTTCCTCGATTTCATTTTGATAGATTACACGTCGTCCTGATCCGTGTGGGAATGGAAAAGCATGCGATGCGATCAGCTTTGCCACATCAAGGTTGCGACATCCACACGAACGCATGCGCACGCACGTGCTCTCAGGCTGCGTCGTCCAAATCAGAAGGCCTGACCGCCGAAGCTCTCGAGTGTTCCGCCTCAAACATAGCGCGCCCTTTGTTCTCATTGTTCCAGGATAAATACGCTCGGAATATTTACTTTACGCCTGTGCACGACGTAATCCGATCGAGATTTATGCCCGATCTCTAACCTCAAGCCGCACACGCTCCAATCATCTGCTCGCCATCAAAAGTCCTTTTTTTCTTCATGTTTTTTTTTTCTCTGTACTTTTTGAAAGATGTTAAGAATGCTTCTTTTAGCTCTCTCATCTCACCTCATCACATCAGATGAACACTCTGCTCAAACAGATCAGCTTCCGAAGCTGGAAACATTCACGTTAATCCGGTCGTCATCTCGTAGGACGCTAATTAGCCGAGCCGTGTCTGTTGTGAATTATGGGATTTTCAGTTATTTTTAATGTTCGCAGCAATATCGCTTTAATGTCTACTACAGAAAAAAGTAAAGCTCTCGTTTTAACCGTGACTGCCTGATTTATTGTTAAACATTTCTTGTATTAAACTGTGCTAGCAATAACACCATTGCGGATTAACAGATTATTAGCATCTATTAGAAACATGAAAGTGATCGCAAATATTGTTTTTTTATAAACAAACTACATGTGATGGACAAAGTACACAAATCCTTTACTTGAGTAAAAGTAGAGGTACGCTTAGGAAAATATTACTCAAGTAAAAGTAGAAATCCTCCATTTTTACTTGAGAAAAAGTACAAAAGTACCCACCTTCAAATGTACTTAAGTAAAATGTACTGAGCTTATATTAGCTCACAGTAGCCTTCGAAGAAGTAAGTCAGTAGATATACTTAATTTCTGTAGTAAAGTACACATTTCATGTATATGTACTTATCTGTACTTTTACTTTTATTAGTGGATACTTTTTTAACTTTTACTCCACTACATGCCACAACAAATATACAGTACGTACCTTGTACTTCACTTCATTTCTGCATGGCATTGGGTCACATACCAAAGTGGTGAGTAGCATCTGAAGCGGTAATATCGGTAACAATAACACCTGTCGACTATTACGTAATTGTATTTCCTCAGCAAAAAGCTTAATCATGTAACGGATGTTGTGGCAGAAGTGGAGACGGTTGCAGACAGCGACAAAACAGCATGTTCACATTCAGGAAGAGGAGAGAGAGAAAGAGAGAGAAAGACTGAGGAAATACAACTTCAGTACTTTTGATACTTAAGTAAAATTAAAGTTACGTACTTTTCTTTTTCTCAAGTAGAAATATAAATGGACTTGTATTTTTCCTTGTGTAATATTTTATCAGGGATATCTCTACTTTTACTTAAATACAGGATTTGTGTTCTTTGTCTGTCTGTCTCTCTCTCTCTCTCTCTCTCTCTCTCTACCTCTCTCTCTATATATATCTATTTGTCTGTCTCTCTATCACTCTCTCATGCTGTCTGCTTCCAGACTATGAACGTGCAGTTTTTTCCTCGCTGTCTAAAACCACCTTCCCTTCAGATTTCAAACACCTGCTACACGACTAAGCTTTTTACAGAGGGAATGCCAATCACGCAGTTACATATAACAGTCAGAAGTTGGTGATATTACCGCTGCACACCGCTGTGGTTATGTAACGCAACGCTATGCACAAATGTAGTGAAGTAGAAAGTACAGATATTTGTTGTACAGTGTAGTGGAGTAAAAGTATCCACTAATAAAACTACTTGATTAAAGTACATATACTGTATTTGTACGTACTTAAGTACAGTAATGAATTAAATGTATTTAGTTGCCTTCCGCCTCTTCCTGCAATCTGCCTTAAATCAACGCCGTCATATAAACAAACAACACTGACATTGACTAGTAATAAATAATGGCATCTATCTTTGCTATGGCTTGTTCCATATTTAATATGTGACCATATTTAAAATGAAATTAGTTGTCTTCTTGATTATTTTATTCACACCTCAAGTCATCAAGAATCCAAAGTAAAAATTGAGATTTGTTCCGTCAACGGTTTCTCCTTAGCTACTCTCACTCTGATTCTTTGTAGTTCTCATTCTTTGTGTGTGTGTGTGTGTGTGTGTTTGCACACAGCCTTTTTTTCCGGAAACCTACAACCTTTTTCAGGAACTCAAGAGCTTAAGAATTGTTTCCACCGGATAAAGCAGGGCTGTTTTTAGTACGCGCTCAAGACGAGCTAGGCTTCAGGACCGAGCTTATCACGATGAACGTTTGCTGATCGCTTTATGACGAGCGCTAAAAACATTACACGGCGCCTCTGAGGAGGAAATACTATTATATAATTATATAATATGCGGAAAGTGCCGACTCGACTGTAAAATTCATACACAAGCGCATTAAAAAGGGATAAATACAAGATACTCTGTTATAGGAAAATAATCAATGTGATATTGTTGAAGTGTTTTTTTTTCTTAATCTGCATTCAAATTTCACTGATTTATTAATAATCATAATTATATAATAATAAAAAAATATCATAATTCTATATAAATAACATATAGACTAGTTATATAGCTATATATAGTTTCACTGGTTTCTGTACGGATGTGTACGCACTGTGCTGTGCATAAGTGCATAAGTACCCCCCCCCCCTTAAAGGTGTGTTGAATTGATATTAGTTCTTATGAATCTACTGAAAATGGCCATATTTACGGTATGTCAGGGGAATAAAATTACATGTTGAGAAAGATTTACATATAAGGCACTTTGTTCCTATATAGGTACTTGTGTGTGTTCGAAAGAGATTTTCACAATAAAGTTAGTAAAACAGTAGAATAGTAAAATCTGTCATCTTGTAAATATGTGAAATTAAGAAAAAAAATTGTAATAGGAAAATATTTACTAATGATACGAGCACCACTGCTGCTGTTTCTTTCTCTCTACAGACCACACACCTTTCATTTAGGACGTGACCTTATGTACAACCACACACACACCTACATACACACACACACACACACACACATATTACATACACACTGTAGCTTTGTACTCTAAATAAAGTCACAGTTCAGTGCCACCCCAGACAAACTGCCCCCTTCCCGGTGTGTTAGCAGCATGACAGCAGGAAGTGTGTGTGTGTGTGTGTGTGTGTGTGTGTGTGTGTGTGTGTGTGTGTGTGTGTGTGTGTGTGTGTGTGTGT
>JAQMYL010000018.1:4420478-4434494 GCA_030014365.1 Clarias pachynema | reverse complement strand
CACACATACACACACACACACACACACACACACACACACACACACACACACACACACACACACACACACACAGATCCTGAAACAACAGCCATAGGTGTGGTGGGAAACCAGATAAGTTCTGGACAATCATTGTCATTTGATTCTGTTGTTATGTAGGTGTGTGCAACATTTTCTTATTGTAACTGTCAAAAGTATTGGCACCCATCAGCCCTTTTCATGTGTTCTCTAAACCAGTCCTTGTGTGTGTGTATAGCTTTAATCAGACATCTTGTAAAAACAGTTGTCACACTATAAGGCTAGTTACGTAAACAGTTTCCTGCTCACTAGCAACCCAGACAAAGGGAAAACACACAGCGTGAAAATTGTAGTGGGTGTGGCAGGAGCATGTGTGGGTGAGTGTGTGTGTGTGTGTGTGTGTGTGTGAGAGAGAGAGTGAAAGGAGTGCACTGTCATTCATTCATTCCAGCGGAATGATAGTTGTTATATAATTAGAAGACCTTTTGATGCTTTGTGGATTTAACACGCGTGTTATTTGACAGTCGCGTTGAAGCGACACACTCACACAAGCCTTTGTGCTAGTCTTCCTGTTTATCCATTTAAACGCTCTCTAGAGGGTATATTTCGAGCCCCCAGGGGAACTTCTTGCTCCGAAGTTGCAAAGCATGTTTAGATTGTGCAGGGGCATGGTGTATCTCAGGCACTCCTAGCTGTCACCGTCAGAAAGAAATATGCTAGCATGAGTCGAATCTAACGCCTCTAAGCGATAGTAAGCGACTTCTTGGTTAATAACTGTTGAGAGTGCATGCTTTCACTCAGTGACTCATGAGACATTCCGACGGTGCAATCCTGGGCCGAGCCCAAAACGATGCCCTTACCTCAGCCGAGGTTTGATCCGCTTAGTATTAGCGCAGATGAAAGATAACAGAGCAGCGGAGGGAGGGAGGGAGGGCCACGTGTGACCCCGTAGACCCCTGATCCCTACAGCTAGGGATTCTTGCCATCATTTTGAGGTATTAGGACGGCACAGAGATGCACAAAGCAGCCTCTGTTCTTTTTTTAACCACAGTTACACAGACTCACACACAGGCAGGTTTTGACCTTAGTGCGTGTTTAATGTCCTGCGACATGTCGTTTTCGTTAAAATCTCACACGCTTATTTTTGGTGCGTTTGAATTGATTTACATGGAACGCGATTAAATCAAGGTGCGCTGCTCCAGGAAAATAATCGACAACATGGTTTCGTGATTTAGCCCGACATGAATTAGCCAAATTTAATTATTGCTTTATTCCTTTTATCCCACATCAACATGCCAACACTGAACATTTGAGTTTATTTAAGGACGACTTTTTGCTCATTTAATGTTCATGTTGAGGCAGTGGTGGTGGCTCAGGCGGTTGAGGCTCTTGCTTGCTGATCAGAGGTTCAGGGATTCAGGCCCCACCAACCCCTAAGGTTGCCATTATTGGGCCCTTGGGGAAGGTCCTTAACTCTATACCTATACCTATATAATAATGTTGTTGCCTGTCCATAAGCCTGGATGAGAAAGAAGGAAGGGTGGTGCAGTGGTAATGAGATCGCCTTATCATCCGGAGATCGCACGTTCGAATCCCGGGCGATGCTGTAGCCTCCAGGAACATCACATATCTCGGGAGAAACACGTGCTAGCTAAGCCTACCAACCACAGATGGCGAAGGCTATCACAAGACACATGATGGCCTTCGCCCTCCCTGGTTGGTACTTGTAGCCTAGATGGGGGAGTGCCCTAATGGCATGTAGGGCACTCCCCCATTTGGCTATGACTAAATTAGAAAGAAAATTGAAAAAATCTAGAGAAAAATTTGATCAAATGGAAAAAAAAGAAAGGAGGCAGGTTAGGTGGCAGGCTAGCAACCTGTTCCCCGTGAAAACCACCGGGAAAACTTTACAGTTGTTACAGTTACAGCAGTTACTACACACTGACACTGGCGTCTGTCTTTGAGATGTTGCTATAAAAATGTATTATGACGAGAGCACTAATACTATCATAACCCTGGGATTTGCCGTGCAGTCAGCGCTACTGTCAGAGCTGCTGTTGTGGAAAATTCATCAACAATTTCTGACAGACAATTGATCACCACCATGGTATAAAGCAAACTCTCTGTACAGCGTTTTTTTTTTTTTTTCCTTCCTCAGAAGGCGTTTACAGGCTTGGAGCGGTAGGGGGAAAAGCTCAGCTGTGCGTGATTCGATCTTCTCACCGTCCCATTATTCACCGCACCGATCTGTCATTAGCTAATATTCAGTTTGATGGAAACACATGAGCTCGAGCATGTGCTCAGACGCTCACGTTACCTCAAATTAGATTATAGCAGAGGAAAATTTGCTTGTATGTGAAGCCATGACTAACTGCACCCAGCGGGGAACGTGTGCGTCTGCATAATGAACCTACAGTGATGATGGTATTTATTTCTTTAAACCGTAACGCATTAGGAAAGAATTCCTTATTAAAATTCAAAGTGATTCATCTGAATACTCCCTTTTCGTGACGCATAGTGAATCGAATAGTCCATTTTTGCCAGATTTGTCTTTAATTGTCACAACCAGAATTCCCAGGTGATCCATTATATATTTTCTGAGTGAAGCAGCAGTGTCTCTCAGTTATTTACGGTCGAATTGTTCCGATAGTATGTGTGTTAAACATTTGGACTGCTTTCTCAATGAGCGACAATTCCAAGCTGGTTTTGTGAAAATAATTAAGCTCAGGTGTGAATCCTGAAGTCGTCATTGTTGCTACGAGGGTGAGTCAAAAATTATACACACTCTGGGTGTAGAATTTATTTTTTCGACATAATCTTACTTTTCAATACACTTTGTCCATCTGTCAACAAGCTTTCATATTCCCTCATTAAAAAATGTTGCCATGAATGCACCTCTGTCTTCACTTCTTCATCAGAAGTGAATCTTCATCCTTGGATGCCTGCTTTCAGGAGACCAAACAGGTGAAAGTCCGATGGAGCTAGATCAGGAGTATAGGGAGGATGCTTTAACACCTCAAAACGTCAAAAAGTGTCGACAGCACTTTTCAGAAGTTTGCGGACGTTTGTCATCAGCCATAGGCGTGGACGGGCATCCGGCTCCTTGTTGATGGCTGACACTTGTGCGACCTTCCTTAAACTTCTCTATCACTTCTTCAATAAATCAAGTCACCAGGTACACCCTCAGACCACAAAAAAAAAAAAAAATACTGCACACTGCTCTTCTTTTGTGATGAGACAGGGCAACTGACTGATGTTTTAATATAAGTACGGATTATTTTTGAGTCTCCTTCGTGTTTTAAAGTTATAGTTTGTTAAGCTTGTTTGTTGATTTTAGTCACACTGTAAGGCTAATGTTGCTAACTGTAGCTTAATCTCTTTTAGCAGAAACAGATCTATGGTGTTTGGATATAAGTGTTGTTTCGACATAGATATTCTCAATTTCTTCTGTTTGGGGATATAAAATATAAAACGTCAGCGTCCTCTCTGGTCCCTCTGTTTCTTAAGAGGTAAAGACGAGTAGGTTAGCAGCTATCCGCTAACGACTAACCTAGCCTTGTTCAATTCTTAGTTGTACTTTAACTTTTATTTCACTGAACATTGGGGATGTCATCTTGAATTAAAAACGTTTGAATATACACACAATACATAAAACAAAAAAGGTTTTTTTGTGTTTTAGATTAAAAAGTGTGGTTTTGTCTCAGCCGTTTCAAGTTTCAGCATTTCGTTTCAGTTTCTGATTGACTAGAAAAATGCACTTCAACAAAGGGACAGCATTTTTGAAACCTAATACCCCTATCTCACCTATGCGGTTTGACTCACGGTGAGATGCGGAGTTAGGCACCGTGAGTCGCCGCGATTGGCCGCCGTCGTTCCGCGAAGTTCTGTAAGGACTGCAAGCTTCCGCGAGGACCGACAATTTAATTAAACATGTTTAATTTTTCGCTCGGAAAGATGTAAACGTACTCACAGCGCCTAAAACTCGCGGTGAATCATGATGAACCGTTTATGGCCACCGCGCGAAACCGCGTAGGTGAGATAGGGGTATAAGTGTAGACAAATGCAAAAATTCAACATCAAAAAGTCGATTAAGTTAGGTCCGAATTGACAAGCTGTAGTATTACTACCTACTGGCTCTAGGCCTACAGCTAATCAAATTTAAGCTCAGTCCTGAGGTAAATTACTTCTAATATATGGAGATACACGGATGCCAAGTGACAATTATGCAAACGTACACGGGTTTTGGGATTGTTGGGGGAAAAAAAAGTTAGAGACATCAAATGCGGATTTACTAGAATAGCAGACAGATGGTATGCTCAAACCACAGTGTATTTTGTCTAGAAAATGTCCAAGCCATAAAAGCAACCCTATCGAATAAAAAAAAAAAAAAAACAGACTTTATGCAAAAAATGTACTGTGCGGACATTTATAGCATCTCTAGCATCATTGCTCATGACATAAAAAGAATTTTTTAAAAACCCACAAAGTTATCGTTTATGCTGAAATTGACATGAGGTCTTTGGAAAATCTTCAGCAGAAAACCTAAAGAATTCCTGAGAAGAAAATTCTTCGAAAACCGTTTTAAGAAGTCAGAGACCCTTACGCCGTTGGAATATACCAAAAAAGTCATGTTGGCTTGTTATTATAATCATAATTTTCCTCTTTTTTTTTCTTTCTAATGTACTAGTAACTGTAGACCTTCACCCTCCAGAGCAATTGAGGAAATGTTTAAAGCTTCACACAGCCACGACTCTGACACCATTCAGGGAGTTAAAATAACACGAGGACACAGCCAGTCCACACGCTGGCCCATTTACAAAGCTAATTAAGAGAGCACAAGATGGATGTCTTCCAATTTGTTTTATTTTTTTCAATAAAGCTAATGTATCGAGAAGCTCGGAGCCAAAACGCTACCCCTCCGCCTCGGGGGTTTTGGCCATTTGTTAACAATTAGTCACAAATAATTTTGGTCGTTCTGAATAAGTGGGATTCCACAGACATGAAGAAAAGCACTGTTTGAAGGGGAAAACGGGGGAAATGTGTCTGCGGTGGATTTCTCAAAGATGGTTATGTGTGGTCAGCAATTTCACCTGGGCACACACATATAAACACAATATCGGATCTGTATTCTTGCGTTTAACATTAATAGAAAGTGGCATGGAGTAATAAGCTGGTCATTGAGCAAACTTGGAAGAATCTGGACGAACCTTAGGGGTCTGTGGATGTAACCGTGCATGAATACGTCCTGTGCATGAATACATTGTTAGGATTGAGCAGATGTTGTGTTTCAAGCAGATACAAATACACAAAGGAATATGATGCGGATTATGATCTGGAAAGTTCACGTTAATGGAACGCATTTACAGCACTCATTCATTCATTCGTTCATTCTTAGTTCCTGCCTGGTCCGGATTGCAATATTTAGTTAGTAAAGTAGTTTGTTCATATTTTCAGGGAATAGAGTTTACTCCAATAAATTCATTAGAAAATATCACAGGAAGGTGCAAACAAAAACATATCCTAAACACATCCCTGACCTTGACTCCACTAAAGTCCTTTGGGATGAATTAAACCCCCAGCTGTACTCGTGCAATGTCGCAGATGCTTTTATCGCTCAATGGGCAAAAATCCAGACAGATATCCTCTAAAAATCTAGTAGAAAACCTCTCCAGAATATTGGAGCTTAAGACCAAAAGGGAATAAATTTGCAATGGATTTTCAAAAACCCTGTGTGATTAATCGGGTGTCCAAATACTTTTGGCCACACCGTGTGTATTTGGAGCACTAAATAGACACGGTACTTCAGATTGTTTTTTTCTCCCTCTACACTTTCTGTCTGTGTGTCATGCGCAATCAGTAACGTCAATGTTATAGATTATTATTAAGATCTCGGTACCAAGATGAACCTTTGAACCAGACATTCCTGCCTTTTCACAGCCGCGTGATCTGCTGTAGAATCTCCAATCTCATCTCCTTAGTACTCGCCACTACCCCGAACCCTCCCACCCACATCAGAACACACAGTGTGCCTGTCATGAGGGGGCCACGGTAGTCCAGTCTCTCTGTCTTAGCCTTTTTCATGTCTACAAGGGGATTTGATCAAACCGGGATGACGGATGGTATAATAAGCGTGCGCATACATCCAAGGAAGCACCTCATCTCTGCGTTGGCTTATCTAAAATGACTCCAAAGCTCCCTTCTGGCTAAACCTTATGTCGACACAGTCCTCGTCATCGAACTGACTCCTTACTTCTTAACCGCATTGCTGTGGAATACCGCGTAAACGTTGTGAAGATGTTCTTTAATAAGCAGATCTAGCAATTTTGCCTGGGCCAAAGAACCCCTTTTTCGGTAGGCAGTAAACTTGAATTATGGCACACTTTAAATTGCAGTTAAGCCATCTCAGGTGCTAGAGGTTCATGTCGGTCATAAATCGTGTCAGCTTTGCAAAGACCTTACGCTAGCACCGAAAATGGACCTCTCTATCAAGGGTCCTGACTTCCCCTGATCGTGCAAACTTTCCCAAGGAGAGAAAACATAAAGAAAGAAATGGATTTCGTCCACCGATTTTTCTCCTGACATAATGTCTCTTTTGTTTCTATTCTACATTAAACTATTTCCTGCCCTTTTTTTTCTCTTCCCTCTTGCTCGTTTAAGAAGTCCACATGGTTTATAAAGTGTCTTTGGCAAAGGTTGACCGGCAAGCTGCCGCTACATTCATGACCAAAAACAGAAATCGTCTGTCTGGCCAAGAATAAGAGTTTTTTTTTTCTCCCTTCCCTATTTAGTCAAGTGATGATATCTGGTGCTTTATGACATGCCTGTCATAGCTATTGAAGTTAACATTAGATTGTAAAGGCCGATCTGACCCTGTGGGAAACAAGCAGAATCAAAACAGCGCCTTTGAAAACAAGCAGGGGGGAAAAAAACTTTCTGCACAAGGTGGCTTAAGATAGATGAAGCTACTTGACTCTCGGGCATCTTTGAGATTGTTGGGTGTCTGTTGCTTTATTTGCACAATGCTTATAGGGTTTTTATGGTGTAAGACCCAAAGATAAATAAGTCTAGACGCTCGAAATTCTTTATGACAACAGAGGGGACTGTGTGGATTCAAAAGCATTGGTTTTGTAAGATTTTCATTATGCTTCACTCCCTTAGAAGAAAGAACACATCATATTTTTCAGTGGAGCAGGTGTTCTTGACAAAACCATCCAACATCCCAGGGGTGATACAGATAGCACCGGAGAGAGAGAGAGAGAGAGAACGAGAGGGAGGATAGAACCGCCAGCAGATTTATGATTTTGTAAAGCTGCAATGAGGGAGGAGGCTGCCTCGGGTCTGAAATAACGCCTGCAGTGATAAAATCCAGCCTGACCCTGTGAGGCAACCATCGCCTACAGTGTCCAGCCACAAGCACAAATAAAAAACAGAAAGGGTTGCATGCAGAATTCATTTTTGGAAATGATTTTATTTTGTGTCTGCTCACAGCACCTGTTTGAGGTTTGAGTTGAGCTGAACTATGCGAACAAGGGGGCAAAAAAAAAAGAAAAAAAAAAAGTCCCATTTCTGTAAACCCAGACATGCATATTTTTGTGTGCTGCTTGTTGGATTTCTGTGAAATCAGTGGCTCAGTGGTTGCGAGAAGTCGCATTGCCAGTGCGAAGCAGCAAAGTGGTAAAAACCCATTTGGATTCCCTGCAGCGATTTTTCAAACATGCTGCCGCAACAAAGGAAGCCTGTGGCTTTCCAGAGACAGAACCCGTCGGCTTAGCACCGTAGAAATCTAGCGTGTGTGGTTCTTTTGTGCGTTGTATGTTTTTTTGTGTGGTTTCTTTGTGCGCATATTCCTCTGCAAGCCCGGCGTATTAAATATGTGCGAGTGTGTATGTGTGTTCCTGCAAACATTCAACTTTAACAGTGCTTTTAAGCATACCTCACAATGTGTGTGTGTGTGTGTGTGTGTGTGTGTGTGTGTGTGTGTGTGTGTGTGTGTGTGTGTGTCAGCCTGCATGATTACACACTCAGGATTCGGTGCATATGCGTGTGTCCACGGGTCCTACCATTTGAATCAACCCGTCTTAGATGTGGTCGAGCTCTATGTGGGTAGAATGCAGACTTTGCAAACCCCCGAGACAGTAGACCAGAGTTGTGCGAGTGTGTGAAGGGGAGACGTCGCGTACCAGGGCGTCGACAAGAAAAGAGAAAATATCTCCGCTGACCACGGGAACGATCACGCTCGCACCACACCCTCGAGCGCCGACCGAGAGCGGCCAGAGCAAACACAGATTGCGCAAGGTCCTTCCTCCTGGTGCACCTCCATTGTTTGCGTCCTGCAGGTGCGCGTTCCTGCGTGCTCAGAGCTCTATTCGAGTTAATTACCCAGCGGGAGAAGCTTTTACCAGAATACACAGACGGATCAGCAAGATTGGGTTCCTCAACCCCCACGCCTGCATTCCAGGAGCAGGAATAGTATTAAGAAACCAAATCAGCACAACAAGCAAACCGCCGTAACCATCCTCTTTCTCCCTCTGTCTGTCTCCGTCCATACATCCTTTTCTTATCCACCCCCCCGGCAGACTTGCCTCCCATCCCAAAAACATGCAAACCGCAACCCGTCTGGCTTTGGCACATGCCATTGTGAATCGCTATGCTTTGTTTAAAACAAAAAAATTCCCAGTTAGTCACCGTCAACAAGCTCATCCCTCTGATTTACGGCGAATAAAATATGAAGGGAATTTTTCCCAAAGTAATCCACGATAGGAGATCCACTTCATCATCCTTTGCTTATTCTACTCCCGGAACTTTCCTGCGCTGTTTACCGTCAGGGTTACGACTTATGACAGAGGTCGTAAGTACAGAGAACAGTAGGGTATCATTGTGAAAATCCCAAACTCTTAAACTTAAAGCCACTCTCTGCGATTTTTCCGTTTGTCTCAGTCTGACTGCGCATAAACATTTCCCGTTCTGGACAATTCACTGCAGATGCAGCCAGACCTCATCCCGGTGCAAGGTTTCTTCCCTCTCCATGAGCTAACATTTGACAATCTATCATCTCCTTGTTTACAAGCAGTCATGACGTATGCAATTATGTCTTCCAAACAGGTTTCATCAGGATCCATCAAGTGGTGTTGATCTAAAATCAGAGAGTGCGCTTATTGAAAAGGTTATGCTATGAAAACCCTGGAGATCCGTCAAAATTCCAGGCTGAATAATAATTAGATTCTCTTTTTTTCATACTTCGCTCTGTTATGGTTGAGCAAGAACATGTCCAATAGTTACTGATTGTAAAACTTCAGCTTGGGCTTCCTTTCCAGAAAACCTATTATGTTTTTTATTCTTTTTATTGTTTCTTTTTTTTTTGGACCCAGTTTACTTTGCTAATTTATTTATATCCAATTTCCACCCATCCGATGAGTGTATATATGATGCGGACAGTTGACTGATGTTGCTTTGCCTGGAGGGGAAAAGATCGAAATCTCTCTTTCCCAATTTGACAGCAAAGCCGTTTTATTGTGGGATTCAAATTCGCCTTTTATAAGTGTTAATGGTTTGGTACAGTCATGTGTAAAAAAAAAATAAAAAAAATTTTTTTTATTTTATTTGTGTAAAAACATAATGAAAATTATCTGATCATTGCGGGTCACATTATTAGGCAAATAGACCTCGGATAAACAACAACATGTAACTTCTTTTCACCGTGCCATTATTTATTTAACAACAAGATGAAGCCAAAAAGAGACAAAAACTTGCAGATAATACAGTGGTAAGTACCTCCTTAATGTTTCCACAGGATTTAAGATGGTAAGTTTCAGCCAGGTGCTGCTAATCATCAGCCATCGATTAATTGATCGTTAGCCGGTATGCAGAGCTCTATAAGAGCTGAAGTTTTGGCAGTTTGCTGGTCTGGAGCATTCTTGTGTGTGTTAACACAATGCCTAGAGCAATGGTCTCAGAGAAGCAATTGTTGCTGCACTACAATCTGGAAAGGGTTATAAAACCATTTCCAAGCAATTTGGAGTTCATTGTTTTACAACGAGAAAGATCCGATCTTCCCAGGAGTGAAAAGGAGTCCCAGCACTTTCACCCCAAAGTCACATGGTACAATGCTCAGATACAAATACAAAAAAAACAAAACAAGAGTTACATCTCCGACCTCATTGAGCATGTTAAACGTTAGTGTCTATGACAGCACAATTAGAAGTAACTTTTACACATGACTGTACGTGTTCTCATGAACATTGACCTTTTGGGAAAGGTGCGTCTGTGTCTCCCAGTCCAGGAATTTAAACTCAAAATCTTCCGATCACTTACTCAAAACTTTAACCACTGAGCTACCACTGCCCCAAATTCTAGGCTGAAGAACCAGATTCAGCAGTCCTGAGTCCGTCTGGAGTTTTTGGTGATTTTGCATTCAGGTTCTCAGGTTTACTTTAATGAAAGGTGGATTTAATAACTGCTTATAGGTGTGAATGAGACACAGTAACAATGAGGCACCGTCAACCCGTCTAGGGTGTATTCTCGAATCACACCCATTATTCCCGAGATCCACCATGACCCATGACCTAAAAAGCCAGAATGAAATAAGAGCTTACTAACTGAATATGCTAAAACAAGTCCTGCCATTTGACCATCTCACCATGAACAACAACAAAAAAAAGCACACGGTGGGAAAATATAAACTTGTATTGAACATATGACATGAATCACAAAATATGAAGCGTGTTAGGTTTAATACCCAAATGTAGGTAAAAAGGCAGGGTGTTTGCACAACTGAAAGCGTTTCTAAGTTGCAAATTGGACCTTTTTTTAAAATCAAAATTAATTAGTTAATCCAAAATAAATGTGGAAGATAACACGTTTTTTAATCCTTAGCACAGCAGTAAGAAGTGTGGCAGTCTGAGAAAAACTGACAAGTGTAGCTACAGACATAGCTGTATAAACAACTAAAAAAAGCAACTATAACCTGAATTTAAAATAAAAAACAATTTGACTTTTATTAAAATGTGTAAGTGAATGTTTGTAGTTAAATTGTGTCAAAGTGGAACTTTAGTATTTTGTTGTCAAATTTTCTTTTGAAAGTGTCTTTTGAAAAATCTGAATTTGAATTTTCAAGAACTGAGTCCAAAGTGGACTGTGCATAGTATCAATCAAAGTAATTGTGAATTATTATTAGTAGTAGTAGTAGTAATTATAGAATTTTAAACATTTTAAGTTAACTTGGACATCAATTTTTTAAAAATATAATTCAACTACAAGATTTAAGTGTCAGTTACGAGTTCAGATCAAAGCATGAAACTCTGATTTGTACTTTTTAAACTCAGATTATAGCGGCACATTTCTCAATCCATATTCCCCTGCTACAAAATCCATAAACACTACATAATCCATAATCTCCTGCTACACTAATGCACTTATCCCAGTGTTTCACGAGTGCTTGGATACCATCAAGGTGGAAAGTTTTCTTCTGGACGCCAGAGCCCTGATCAAACTGCCTGCTTCACGTCTGAAACCCTGGCCTTCCAGGAACTACTTTAATGACCCAAACATGTGGAAGTGGCTCGTAGTGGAGTGAGGTCAGGACTGCATGGGGGGATGTGGCAATAACTCCTAGCCGAGTTCCTGTAATGTGGTGATTTTCAAGGATCAGGCGTTTAATGCACTGAATGTTCACGATAATGACTGCAGTGAGCTCAGAGCCTCCTCAGCCGGGATCGTCATTCACGGATGTATGGGCTTCTTTAATAAAATAGTTACACCATTCAAACGTATTCTCTGGCAAAGAGTCTCATCAATGTCTTCTGTAAATGTCAATCACTTTTACTCCTCCATTCACCAGCTTGATACATGTAAAAAGAAACGACCATCTCAGGTTAAAAAAGTCTTTTTGTTGTGTGTTTTCATAACTGTATATAGTAGAAATGTTAAACTTTCACCACATGATGGGTTTCCTGGGCCGTCACACATTTATGAAAGAGGAGGGACGAGACATGTGTCTTGTGCATCTATTAAGTCTCCTGACTTTCAGGAACATCTTCTCTTTAACTCTTTCTTTACAGAAATACTGCGAATCCAATCTCTCAGAACACACTCTCACACTTTCACACACTGTCTGGACAGTTCCCATGGCTTTCTACTTTTAGCATGGAGGCAGCGACAGCGACACACACGTCGGCCAGCAGAGCCACGGTATTTATAAAACAGTGGGAAGAGCGCAGAAGCCTCCCGCATCGAGCAGGCCGGAGGGCCATGCAGGCGCTCTGTGTGTCCGTGTGCATGTGTTTTGACTGGAGTCTCACACACCCACCCGAGCGTAAAAGCGACTCTTTGAAACGCCAGTACGTGCCTTGTCCTCGGGCGGCGTTATCAAACTGTTTACCGCTGTCCTTCTTTCTGTGTGTGCTCGTGCTGGTGCCTGATGAGATAGCGCCGTATTGCTGTAGAGGAAACACACACACACACACAAACACATACTCGTTTCTCAGTAAAGTCACTTTGAAGCTCGTGAGCGCTCAGAACATGTGAGGGGACACAGAAGATGTTCCACCAGGAGATACACGCCAACTGGAGGGGGTGTTTAGTCTGGTGTGTGTGTGTGTATGTGTGTTGTATTGTTTGGGGTGTGTGTTAATGTACTGAGCTACAGACTTCTTCACGTTATTATTTACCTGCCTGCATAATGTCAGAATGGATGCCTGTTCAGGTACTACACTGATTTTTATATTGATATTCCTAACCGTGAGAAATCAGCAGCTGTTTTTTAAAAAGCTTATCATCACTTTTTTTTTTTAAGTGACCCTCATGTAGCTTGATGGAGAAAGAGGGAAACGGAAAAAAAAAAATATATACATATATCTGTTTCAGACGAATTATAGCCTTGATTCTGTGTAACTGTTTAACAGTTTTAAAAGATATTGCACAATCCTTGCAACTTCATAATTTGGTCAGATTTGCAAAGATGATCATTTCTATTTATTTTTATTATGCTTTTAATATTAGGCTCACCAGAGCCTGGCTATGTTTAGACATTAAAGTAGAGTAATGACAGAACCTCAAAATTAGTCGTAGTAAACTAGCACAGTTGATGAGTTTATTTCTTTTTTTTTTCCTTTTTTTTTAAAAATACAAAGTCATGACCTCTTACTTCTCGCAGCTTCCTCGTCACATGCTCTCTTAAACTTCAACACAGTAGCTCTGACTGAGGATTAGACCTGCCACTACCTGACAGCTCAGGATTAACCTGTGACATAGTGCCGTCTCCATTTCCACACACACACACAATGTTCAAATTCTCATTCTTTCAGTTCACTCCAGTCAGCGGCCTGAGCAACGCAGCAACTCAGATCAGAGCAATTGCAGTCTAAAAATTTTATATTTAGCAGAGACGAGGGGGTAAAATCAGTTACATATCGCGATACATTCATGTGGCAATAAATGTAAAATAAATTTGAAATGGTAAAATGTTGCTGTTCCTCTGTAATCCTACAGGTGACGCTCTAAACTATTCACACCTCCTGTGTAGTAGGAGCTAAGTTTGTTTAGAATTGTAGGAAAAAAAAATTTTAATTAAGACCTGTATTCACAAAGCTTCTTAGAATTCTCTTAGAGAGCTCCTATCTTAGCCTAAAAAGTCCTACCTGGGAGTCCTAGACTGAAAGTGATTTAGAAAACTTCTTACAGCAACTCTGAGTAAGGAAAGTACAAAAACCTTTATCTTAGTAAGGGGGCGTGGTTGACCCCATTGCTAGGGATGATGCGGCAATTCAAGGACTGTGATTGGTTGATAAAAAAATAACCTCTGATCTTTGTAAAGGTCTTGAAATGTGCTCTTTGTGGAAATAGAATACATGACAATAGAATAGACAGTGAAATCATAAGGTTTGTATATAATGAAATCGTATAATCATGACTACAGGCTACTTAATGTAAAGTTTCTGTTATAGGCTAAATATCTTAAAGTTAATTAAAACAGCCAAATGTTGAAAATGTGTCTACTTTTGAAGC